>KN485859.1:7045-23386 GCA_000787095.1 Periophthalmodon schlosseri
ATATATTGCTTATGAAATTTTAGGATGAACAATAAAACTCGAGTCCACAATAAGTTACTTACCTTACACCTTGATAATCACAGAAAAACGTTTTCTAAACAAACTATTTTGTAAGCAAAATTTGAGCTTCAAGTAATAGGACAATAAAACATAACTCCTCTAAACACGAATGTCACAGTAATACAACAATTAGCCTAAAATACTGTTTATCTCATTTACAGTAAGTCCAGATAATAATTGTCATGGCCTATATGATGTATTATTATTATTTTATTTTATTTATTGTTTATCCAAATATGTGAACCATTGCTTTTTCTTTTTGTTTTTCTGGACTTAAATAGACAGAATTGTACGATAATTTAACTTAACTCAAATACAGTTGTTGACGTCATGAGCTATGTGCTATTACTCCTGCAGGAGGTGATGGATAAAATGGTGGATCTGTCCGACCTCAGACAGGAGATAATGGAGCGAGTGGGAAACGTACTGAAGAAAGCCATCCATTTCCAGAAGAACTTTGATTGTTACTCCCACCTGTGGCAGGAAGACAGGGCTGAATTCCTCAGCCAGTTTCTGCTGTATGGACGTGTACTCACAGTGGAGGAGATGGAGGCTTACAATGCTGATTTACTACCACAATCCTCCCCAACTATTGATAAATTTGAGGAACAGGTAAGAAATGTTTTCCAATGATAAACTGACATCCAAACGAAGTGATGTATTTTTGCAATCTTGGAATTCTTGGCAAGTGTTACATTTAGTTACATTTACTCGAGTTGCATTTTGAGGAAATTTGACTTCTGAGAGTAATTTTCTGACACCACACTTGTCACTACTACTACTAATACTCGTCATAAGCCATTTTTTTTTTTTTAAATTTACAGTAATATTATATTATTAAAGATTTCTGTTACTCTTCTTAAGCTGTAAGTAACAAATGCTTTGTCTTGACAATAATAAATTATTTGTGCATGATTTGGTGTCTGTGCGATTACATTGCCAAGTAGACTACTTGAGTAGTATCAGATACTATTTACTTAAGTCAATGTTGTGTGATATTTCAGAATCAGAGAATCAGAATAAGTTTTATTACCTTTGTCAGTGAAAAAAAATCACAAACTAGGAACTTGCTTCGGCGTTATGGTGCAACATTAAACAACGATTAATTATATAAAATATAGCCACAATTGGCAATGATCGGTAATTTGCCCGTGAGTTTTTGCCATTGTTCACTGGATGAAAAATGGGGGGGTTGGTTAGGAAAAAGTAATAAGAAAGAATAATATTCCGACAATGTTCCTGTTTTTACAAAATTTTTGGATCCGCTCACTCATCCTACATCATGGGCAGGGTCCCTGGTCACTGATGGGTACTTCACTTCCTGTCAGTGCACTTGCACTTTGCTTTGCATGTCCTTATGATACTATTAGGCCCTTTGACAGCTTCTGGCTCTCAGGCCTAACTATGATAAAATTAAAATAAAGGTCTTCATTAAAATAAGGTAAAAAAAATAGACTTTGATATACAATGCAAATACGTATGTACTCATACTCGAAAACAATTACTGGCCACTCTTCTCACCTCCGTTTGCAGTAAATTAAAAATATTATATTTCAGATCAATTATTATGAAGATCTACATTCTGAAATGTCCAAGTATGAGGACTTCAAATTGTACGATGGCTGGTTTCGAGTTGACATCAAGTTCTTCAAGGCCACTGTTCTGAATCTTATCAAGAAGTGGAGCTGGTTGTTCAAAGAGCACCTTCTGAGATATGTCATTAACAGGTAAACATTATTAATTGCGCACATATTGTCAGCGGTAACTATAAAAAAATATTTAAACTGTTTTTTCTTCTAGTCTTAATGAGTTAGAGGAGTTCATTCAGACCACTATGGAAGGACTTGGAGTGCCTGTGGTCAAAGGAGATAGCTGTGGATTAGTTAAAGTCATGAGTCATCTTGTAGCTGTAAGGGGCCGACAGAAAAATACAGACAAAATGTTTGATCCCCTCCGACAAACAGTGATCCTTCTGGAAAGATCTGGAGTCAAAATACCAGAACATGTATACTCACAACTAGAGGTGGGTAAATTGGCATTATTTTGTTTAGTTACATGAAATCACACCTTTAAAATGACCATGCTATGTTCATGTATTTAGGATCTGCCTGAAAAGTGGAACGAGGCCAAAAAACTGGCCCTGAAAGTGAGGCATGGAGTGGCACCGCTGCAAAATATTGAAGTCATGATTTTGAGGAAGCAGTGTGTGGAATTTGAGGTGAAAATATTAAATGAAAGGTGCACTATGTAACCTTTCTGATTGGAGGGTTTGCAGTGAGTTTGTCTCCATGGAAATGGTTATTGATATGCTAAGAATATTTCACAGTAAGGCTTTAAACTTATCTACCTTGCCTTTATACAATTTCAGGTGAAGCAAAGAAAATTCAGAGAGAAATTCAAAACTGCAGCACCTTTCAGTTACAAAGCAGTGGATCCATATACTAGTCTTTGGAAGGCAAGTGTAACTGAGACCTTGATACCCTGTTGTTTTTCCAGATTAACCAAAACTAAACTATATTTAATTTTCAGTCTGAGAGGGAGATCCGATTGATTGAGAAAGCTTTAGCTGATCTCCAGGAATCCACAAACCTGTTCGATGTCACTATCCCTGAATACAGAGAAATCAAACTGTGTCGCCGGGAAATTACAGTCCTCAAAGAACTTTGGGACATTGTCATATTTGTACAGGTGTGTAGTGTCACGTCACTCATTCATCTAATACTATTACTGTTGGGGATCTTGGGTGTTGGTTCCAGCATCTATGGGCCTTAAGCAGGGGCCTAGCATAAAATGACACAATACTAATACTAATGTACTAGTGACTGGGTATAGCTCTGATTTCTGGAAGTCACTAAGCCATATTCTATAAACATATCTATTGGTTTGGTCCATATTGATAAAAATGTATATCTTCTCATTTAAAAAAATTCCCTCTACAACAATAATGAAATAATTTTTTTGCAGTCCCCGAGAAATGTTCTTAAATAAATTAAGTGGATTTGGGTTCAATGGAGCCAGCACGTGTTTTAGTTGAGGATAAAGTATTGCCACTTCATTCTTGTCTGAGAGATTACAGAGTTCCCCTTTCTTTATTTTTTAACTCTTTCAACTCATTTTGCAGTTTTTTGACAGTTTCCTTACTATAGATAATATAGGCCTTCCCAAGGTTATAATTTAGCATACCTTCAAAACAACAATTTTGATATCTCATAGAGTCTAGACAAAATTGCTCACCTTTACGTGTCTAATAATTTCCAAATGTAATATGGCCAAAAAGGTTTCAGTACAATTTTGAAAGCTAAACCGATTTAAACGTTCTTATTAACAACATTCTAAAATGACTATCATTTGTGTCATGTTACAGTTGACCCTTTACCCTGTAGCCTAAATCTTCTCATAAACACCATTGCCCATTACTTTTATATGTCTGCAGAGCAGCGTGGAGAAATGGACACTGACCAAATGGAGGCAGATAAGCGTGGACCAGATGGATGCAGATTTGAGGAGGTTTGCCAAGGTGAGGTCCCCAACAGCGCTCCATCACACCAGTACATCTCTCCTGCTGTCTCTCTGTCATGCGCCGCTGCGGCTTGTAACAGATGCCCCAAACTAACTAATTATCTTTACCTACCTTCTGTTTGTGCAGGACATGAGGAAGCTCGACAAAGAGGCTCGCGTTTGGGACGTGTACTCTGGGTTAGACCTCTATGTAAAGAACCTGCTCACATCACTGCGGGCCGTGAGTCAGTTACAGAGCCCAGCCATAAGGGAGCGCCACTGGGTACAGCTCATTAGGATTACAAAGGTGAGTAAAAAGAAAAAAAAATACAGTTTAAGAAGTGAAGCCTGTTATTGGGAGTTACAATCGAAGTCTTTGTGAACTTAAATCAGGATACAAAATCTGTGCAATATATGCCAAAATACTGGGCATGTGCACTGGTTAATTTGGTGTTTTTAATAAATTAGTTGAAAAATCATAATTGGGTATATATTTTATACATCTACTCCTAATGGCACTTGTATAGTAGTTGGTTCTGCCTTTAAAACAAGTTTTCTTTTCCACAGATGAACTTTTGCGTGACTGATAGCACCACACTTGAGAACCTCCTGGCTTTGAAGCTCCATTTGTTCGAAGATGAAGTCCGCAGCATAGTAGATAAGGCAGTCAAAGAGATGACCATAGAAAAGGTTGGTTATTTGCTGTCGCCAAAATTAAAGCAATATTAAATAAGCAGAATGGTGAAAAAATAGTTAATTCTTTCACAAATTTCTTTTTAGATTGTGACTGAAATAACTCAAACCTGGGCAGCAATGGAGCTTTCCTACGTGGACCATTACCACACCTCTGTGCTGCTTCTTAAATGTGACGAACAACTGATTGAAACGCTCGAGGATCACCAGGTAAAGTCTTTGTTATTTAATTATTATTTTATGCCTCTGTTGTAAAGTCTGTGCACTGCAGGGGCCCTTAAGAGTGTCTGGTAGAAGTGGTGAATAGCGCACACAAAAGGACCGCCCTGTCTGACTGTCTAACTACTCCGACGAGGGTGAAGAGGTCCCTATTGAGCCATCAGATTTATTGCTTATGTGCTTTGTTGCTCTGTGGCTTTCTTTAACATGCACACCAGATGTATAGGAGGTTACAACCACCAATTAGATGCCCTGTCTTTTTAGTGCATCTTAGTGTATAGAGCTCATTTGACTTTTCCTTAGTTTTTGGTTGAGTAGCCTAATAAAGGTACACATTTAAAGTGCATATGACAGGTTGGACTACCACATTTTGCACGTTAACCTAATTCATACCTAGTTTTCCCTAGTTTGACCATTTTAGTGAAGTTAATAATCTTATATCCTGGTTAGACTTGGGCAGCAGATGCAAGATAATGTAGAAGTAATAACAATTACCTAGCAACCATACTGTAAACAAGTGTCTTAAGTTAACCGATTTACACAATCTTGATTTTTTCAAGAAAAAATTGTTTCTTGTGCATAATTTTGCATGGAATAGATAGATGGAATTTTGTGTATTGATGACATAGATAGAGGGATAGCTTTTTTAGAACTCTCCATTACTGCTTTAATTTTTTTAACTTCTCTTTACAAACTGCCACTAAAATGATGAAAAGAATTTGATAATTAATTTACCAGGTACTATGTTACCACTTGTTTCTCTCTAACAGGTTCAGCTGCAAAACATTTTTCAGAGTAAGCATGTAGATCACTTTCTGGTGCAAGTGGTGACGCTCCAGAAGCAGCTGACCATAGCCGACTCAGTGCTGATGGTGTGGATGGAGGTGCAGAGGATCTGGGTTTACCTTGAGAGCATCTTTAAAGACTGTGAAGACTTACGACAACAGCTCCCAGAAGATGCACACAGATTTGAAATTATAGATGCAGAATTTCAGGTTTTTAATTAGTAACTTCTTGCACATAGGTTAATTGGATGTTTTAAATAATTTAACAGGTTTGATTTGATTTGATTTTTTTTTTTTTTACAGCAATTGATGCAAGATAGTGCTAAAACTAAAAATGTTATTGAGGCCACCAATAAACCAGGTCTTTATGAGAAATTAGAGAACCTACAAAAAAGGTTGGTCCTTTTAAAAATATTCAACTGAAACCTATAATCACTGTATGCTATTATATTTTACATTCTTTACAAATAAGCAATTCACACATTCATTTGCTCTTCTACAAAAAGGTTGGCCTTGTGTGAAAAGGCTCTTGGGGAATACCTGGAGAGCAAACGACTTCTGTTTCCACGTTTCTACTTCATTTCCACTGCAGATTTGTTAGACATCCTCTCAAAGGGCAGTCGTCCCAAAGAGGTAAATGCTACTTTCTGTTTTATTTCAGTGTCACCAGACATGTTGTTCTTTAAAGAACTGTAACTTTTCTGGTGGAGGGTCTGCCTCCTGTTTGTCTCCACGGACATGCATGGAGATGTTGTTGCTTTGCCCAGAATGTTCAACAGTATCACATTAAACTGATCTATTTCAGTCTGTGACAGGTCAGATCTGTGGAGAGCAGACCCCTTAACAATGCTTGTTTCTGTTTCCTTATAAGAACACCTTAATGCCATACTGTTGATAGCAGGTGGCAGAACCACCACCAGCAAAGTTACATAGTGCACCTTTAATTACTTATTACTTAATGTGAATTTCTTTGCAGACATGTGTTCATCTTTCAAAACTATTTGACAATGTGTCCGATCTGGAGTTTGCCAAGAATGAGCATTTGGATAATCCCAAACTGGCTCTGGGCATGTACAGCAAAGAGAGGGAGTATGTGCCTTTCCTGACTGAGTGCGTCTGCTGTGGACCAGTAAGATCACCTAAAATAACACACCTAAAATAAGCCAAAAACTATTACTAAAGCATTTCTGTATCTTCCATATCAGGTGGAGGTCTGGCTAAGTTCTCTAGAGAAGTCTATGAGGGAAAGTGTGAGAGCTCACCTGTCCGAGGCCATGGGCACATATGAGGATAAACAGCGGGAGCAGTGGATCCTGGAACTGCCGGCACAGGTGGCCCTCACTGGCTCTCAAATCTGGTGGAGCAACGACATGGAACACGTATTCAAACGTCTGGAGGAAGGATTTGAGTCATCTCTAAAGGACTACAACAAGAAACAGGTAGGCTGACCACCTCAAACACCTCAAGAGGGACATGTTGAATGTGGTGGGACATGGAGGGACGGATTTGGCAAATTTAACATCATAGATAGAAAGTAACTGCAATAACACCATATGATTTTTAGTTTTTATCAACCTGAGTCTGGAATAGCAATAGGAATAAGAAAAAAATATAATGTTTTCTTTGTAAATGTGACTTTTTATGCAATTCATGTGCCATCAAAAAAGTGGGATATTTTCTAAATAAGTGGGACGAGACAGGGGCCAAAATGGCGGTGCAGGACAACCAAAAGAGGGACAGGTGGTCACCCTAGAAACAGGTGCAGGCTAATATGCTAATGTGCTGTCCAATCAGATAGTATTGCTGTATTGAATTAGCTGTTAAATGTGTACTTGCAGTGACTGACATATTTTTTTTCAGTTAATAATTAGGTAATAAATCAATGACCTGATCTATTTGTACAAGCCGTGTATGCACCATGCTCACACTTATATTATTGGTCTTGTCAGTTTCATTAGCACTCTTTGAGGTTAGCATGTCCTTGTCCTTGCTGCTGAATAATCTTTTTCACCTTTCACGTCTCTGGACTGCACTGATTGAATTGGCAGCTCACATGACTGTTGACAAATACAAACACAAGCTGTTATACAAAAATAAAATAAAAACACCATATTATTTGAATATTTGTTTCTTTCAGATTGCTCAGCTCAATTCTCTAATTAGTATGCTTCTGGGAGAGTTGAGTCCAGGAAATCGACAGAAGATCATGACTGTGTGTACCATTGACGTCCACGCAAGAGATGTCGTTGCTAACCTGATCGCTCAAAAGGTCTGTACAACTGAGTAGCCCAGTTTCACTCTACACTAATATTATTTTAAATTTTAAATCACATATTAACTGTAATCTTTCTCTGTTTTTATTTAATTTTAATATGTTTAAAACTTGTCTTTAGGCCACCTCTTCACAGACCTTCCACTGGCTTTCCCAACTCAGACACTGCTGGAATGAACAACTCGGCCACTGTTTTGTTAATATCTGTGATGCTCAGTTCCAGTATTCTTATGAATATCTTGGAAATACCCCACGTCTTGTTGTCACTCCACTCACAGACCGGTAACTAATACTTCACTTTTACTATATTTTATTTGAAAAGGACAAGTTAGTGTATTGTTCAATCAAACAAACTTTATTTATGAAGTGCTTTTGTACAACCACATACAATATTTTCTCCATTAGGTTTTTATATGGATCATTTGTCATTTCAGGTGCTACATCACCTTAACACAATCGCTTCACCTGACCATGAGTGGGGCACCCGCAGGTCCAGCCGGGACAGGAAAAACTGAGACCACCAAAGATCTAGGCAGAGCATTGGGTGTCATGGTGTACATCTTCAACTGCTCTGAACAAATGGATTATAAGGTACTAGAATTTCATAGATATAATGTAGGCATGAACAGTTTAGGAAAAAAATCTAGTAGTATTGTTGTTGTAAGTACAATAACATTTTTTATCCCGTATAAGTACATTTAAACACCAAAACATACATTACATTACATACATTTTCAGCAATGACTGAAATTTGAACTGCTAATCTAATACAGGAATCTTTGAGAACATGTTATTTGCATAGAACATTAGCAATAATATATCTATGGAGACAAGCAGGTGGCAGACCCTCCTCCAGAAAAGTTGCATGGTGCTTTTTTAAGTAACATAATGTTCTATGCAAACAGCATGTTCTCAAATGCTTAAGATTCCTGTATTCCTGGATATAGTGCACTGTTTCATAATTCAAATTGCAATCTTGATTCACTTGATTAAACTTGAATCCCTCATATAATTTATGATAAAGTGGCATTGCTTTTCCCCCAGTCAATTGGAAACATCTACAAAGGCCTGGCTCAGACTGGAGCATGGGGCTGCTTTGATGAGTTCAATCGGATTGCAGTGGACGTTTTGTCAGTAGTGGCTGTCCAGGTCAAAACCATTCAGGATGCAATTCGCTCCAAAAAGAAAAGGTATTTCTCCATATTTAATGTTGCTTTAGTTTTGTAATTCATTATAGTGGCAGTGAATGTCATCTTTGCAACATTGCAGGTTTCTGTTTTTGGACACGGAAATTGCCCTAAAACCGACAGTTGGGATTTTTATCACGATGAACCCAGGATATGCAGGAAGAACAGAGCTGCCCCAGAACCTCAAGACTTTATTCAGGTATGCAGCATTAGATAATCATTACTTAGTCCTTTGTCCTGGATGGTCCTTGTTTTCTGCCCAGTTTAGTCCTGTTTTAGTTGTGGTTTAGTTCTGGTCTAGTCCAGATTTGCAGTAGTGGTGTGTGTGTGTGAATGCACCAATTGTAAGTGATGTTATGTTTTATTTTCTTGTATGCCTTTAGACCCTGTGCCATGGTGGTGCCCGATACAGAGCTCATTTGTGAGATAATGTTGGTCACTGAGGGCTTCCGTAGTGCAAAGATTTTGGCCAGAAAATTCATAACTTTGTACTCACTATGCAAGGAACTGCTTTCAAAACAGGTAAACTCAACCACTCCGTCGAGTTTATAGTAATGTTAATGTGAATTCTGTGACCAAATTATTTCCTAACCTATGTTCTTAGGACCACTATGACTGGGGTTTACGAGCTGTGAAGTCTGTCTTAGTTGTGGCAGGTACATTGAAAAGAAGAGACAACACAAGACCAGAGGAACAGGTACATTTTATACCCATATGATATTTCTTAAAAATATAATATTTTAAACAAATTCAAAACTTTTTTCAGGTATTGATGCGTGCATTAAGGGACTTCAACATGTCCAAAATTGTGACAGAAGATGTATCCATTTTCCTTGGACTTCTTGGTGACCTTTTCCCTGGCCTGGATGTTGAGAGGGAGAGAGATTTGGAATTTGAAAAAAGCATTCGTAGCAGCATCCTGGAACTGCGCCTTCAGCCTGAGGAGACATTTGTCCTAAAGGTTAGATGATAATGACTTTTTTTTCATTAGAACAAGTTAAAACAAGAAAAAAAAACTTTTTTTTCCAGGTGGTGCAGTTACATGAACTTCTGGCAATCAGACATTCAGTGTTTGTTGTTGGAAATGCTGGGACTGGGAAAAGCCAGGTGCATTATTTCGATTTTTTTGTAAATTCTCTATATTTTTTTATAACTAGACATATAAATTAACATAATTTATTTTGTAGATACTAAGAGTCCTTCATAAAACTTACACAAATTTGAAGAAAAAGCCTGCCTGGAGTGACCTCAATCCAAAGGCGGTAGATACAGATGAATTGTTCGGCTTCATTCATCCTTCTACACGAGAGTGGAAAGATGGTAATACGGATTTGTTTGAATAAAAGAGATTTATTTAGGAGCCAGTCTAACTTTATCACTATGTTAATAACACAGTCTGTTTGAATGGCCTTGTGAATTGCTGTGGTTCATCGGCTGTTTCAGGTTTGCTCTCATCTCTGATGCGAGAGCAGGCAAACATCTCCCACCCGGGTCCTAAGTGGATTGTGCTGGATGGAGACATTGATCCGATGTGGATTGAATCCCTCAACACTGTAATGGATGACAACAAGGTCCCTCCCTCCTGTTAACACATACACTGTTGTACAACACAGGGTTCACAAAGAAGCTGCATAAAGCTTTTCAATGAGTTTACTCGAATATCATCTGGTCAATATTTGGTCCAGGTACAATGAAGTCAATAAATTAGATTAGAGAAAATGTAAACCATATCAGGCTTTCATTTACAAAAGTAAAATCTTTAAAAGTTTTGTATTAAATTCAAATTCAAATTAAATTCAAATTTATAATTGATGAACATTTGTTTGTTTATTTTTTAGAAATTATAGTAAAATTGTTATACTATGATACTAGAGACTGTATATATGTAAAGTGAGAACCACAGAATAATTTCAGTTTCTTCATTTCAGTTTCTTCATTTCTTCATTTTGATATGTTCTTAGACAATATTATATCTTTTTCATGACTGTAGACCAATCAGTCATCTGGAGCGACATAAACCATCCCACATTTAGCTGGTCCCAGATGTGTAAACAGGAAGTGTGTAACTGTTCCAAATCATAGACCAAATTATGCCACGCTAAGATGATTGAGAAAACAGGCTGACAGAAAATTGGATGTTATTGTAATTGTGTAAAATGTTACCTTTCAGGTCCTGACTTTGGCCAGTAACGAGCGTGTGCCCCTCACCTCATCAATGAGACTGGTGTTTGAAATCAGTCACCTCCAGTCGGCCACTCCTGCCACTGTGTCCAGAGCAGGAATTCTCTATGTCAATCAGCATGACTTGGGCTGGAACCCGTGAGTCAAACTAAAATATTTTCATTGTTGTTTATCCAATAATATTCCATGCAAAACTAATTGCATGGAATTGTTTTGATCTTAGATACGTTGCAAGCTGGATTGACCAACGGGAAAGGCAGACCGAAAGAGCGCACCTCACCATACTGTTTGAAAAATATATACCACGTTGTTTAGAGCAAATGAGAAACAAGTTTAAGACCATAACTCCTCTCCCTGAAAGCTCAATGGTTCAGGTACTACACACACCAGTATATTTATAATAACTGTATATAAACAATTGTAAAACATTGATTTCTTCTTTAGACACTCTGCTGTTTACTTGATTGCCTTTTAACTCCTGAAAACATCCCATCTGACTCACCACGGGAAATTTATGAGACATATTTTACTTTTGCTTGCATTTGGGCTTTTGGTGGAGCTCTACATCAAGATCAGGTATATTTATTTCCAATATTTTATTTGTAAATTTGTGTGTTTCAACTTCATGTTTATAGGTGACATTTTGAGGACTTGAATTGTTAATTGCTATGGCAACAATGCAAATTTTTCATCACTTTGACACTCATGGATAGGGAAAACACATTTAAAGTAACATATTTTTTGCTTTATTTCATTAGCTCTGTGATTACCGTATGGAATTCAGTCACTGGTGGACCAAAGAAATGAAGTCAGTGAAATTACCAGCACAGGGGACTGTTTTTGACTACTACCTTGATCCACAAACCAGAAGATTTTTACCCTGGTCCGATATTGTTCCTGCTTTTGAAATGGAAACTTGTACACCATTACAGGTAAGACTATAGGAAACTCACAGTTAGACTTAAAACTACCAGCTTTCCCAACAATAAAATATCCCTTGGCAATCATACCCTATTTAAGAAAAAGATTACCAAAAATGAACAATGCAAGCATATTAAAAATGTAAGCATGCCTGGGTGAACATAATAAGAGAGGGTAAAGTCACATTGTGAGGTTATGGTAGGGTGCAAGAATGGATGATAGGCTTGCCACTGTGTCTGATTACCATCTAGTGAACCCCATACCAGACTGAGCGGGGGTGAAGTCATGAGCAACAAGGCTTGAGCTATCACCCACACACTATTGTCTTTCTTTATTCTCCTGCATACAGCTGTGAATGCTCTAAAGCCTCTCACTGGGCCATAATTAGTGGGGTTTTGTTCTCAGCAAATGATGCTATTATGACAGAATAGTTGTGGTCTACTGGGGAAATACAAGAAATTATAAATCACATGCAATTCACTGAACACATTTCTGTCAATAAATCACTACAAGAAAGCTGTAATAAGCATGTATGTTTCTGTGCACGCGCTCCCTGCTGCTCCTATGATTGCAGGCTGTTCTGGTACACACAGCAGAGAGCATGTGTCTGCAGTACTTCATGGACTTGTTGCTGGAGAGGAGACAGCCGCTGATGCTGGTGGGGAACGCCGGAGTGGGGAAGTCAGCACTTGTCAGGAACAAGTTAGACTCACTTCAACAGAGTTACATGACGGCAAAAGTGCCACTCAACTACTACACCACCTCTCACATGCTGCAGAGTAAGTCAAGTTTTTGGTCTGGTTTTGTTAAATTTGAGATAAACTACAGCACCATCTACTGGTCATTAGACTTTGACAAAGTTTATTGAAACATGGGAATTACTTTGACACAATAATTCACAAATACAAAAAAACAATTTAAAATGTGATATAATCAGATAAATTATAGTAATAAGAAAGTAAACATAGGATTGAAATGCTAAAGGCTAAAAGTTAATTGTGCAGATTTTTTCACTTTCATATATATTTATAGAAGACTATTTAAAGTACAAAACCACTGGTCTTTTATACTTAGTTTTTTGAATGTGTCTAAACTTAACTTTTGCATTAATATTTTCTTTCTTGCTTTTCAGTGAACCTTGAACAGCATTTGGAGAAAAGAACAGGGAAAACCTACTCACCTGTCGGTAACAAGAAGCTGATCTATTTTGTGGATGACATAAACATGCCAGCTGTAGACACTTATGGCACAGTGCAGCCTCACACTCTCATCCGTCAACATCTAGATTATGGCCACTGGTGAGAAGAATGAAACATGTTGTTTTTTTTACATATATATATATATATGTATATACATATATAACTATGTATTAACCTATAATATTTTGTTTACTCATTTGTTTTCTCTGTCAATACAGGTATGACAGACATAAACTGACCCTAAAAGAAATACACAACACTCAATATATTGCTTGTATGAACCCAACTGCTGGAAGCTTCAATATTAACCCTAGACTACAGGTAATTTATTGTCGTTTATGCAAATCACGTGCAAACACAATTGGAAAAAATACTAAAAATACTTTTCTCCACAGAGGCATTTTTCAGTGTTAGCAGTAAACTTCCCTTCGTCTGATGCTCAGATGTCGATCTTTGGTCAGATTCTCACAGCCCATCTGCAGCAGCAGCCCTTTAGTTCACTGGTTCAGAAAAGTGCCACAGCTGTGCTCCATGCTGCCATAACTCTTCATCACAAGATGGTTAACAGCTGTCTACCCACTGCCATCAAATTCCACTACATATTTAATCTCCGAGACTTATCCAACGTCTTCCAGGTAGTGCCGGCAGATTTATAGTAAAGCAAAGTGTTGAGTGAGTTAATATTAGCATGGGCTGATGTGATATGTATTTATTCAGGGCATGTTCATTGCTGGGCATGACACAGTGAGAGACAGCTCTGATCTAGCCCTGCTGTGGCTGCATGAGTCCTGCAGAGTGTACTCCGACAGACTGGTGGATGACAAAGACCTGCAGCTCTTCCAGAGGCTGCAGACAGAGACTGTACATGAGTGTTTTGAGGTAATAACATGTGTTTAAATCATCAGAGACACACACCAACGCTGCTTTAAATACACGTTTTAATTTACAGGATTTGGACAAGGCAAAGATGACACAGCAGCCCCTTCTATACTGTCACTTTGCTCAAATGGATGGGGAATCGTCCTACTCCCAAATGAGTGACTGGTCTGTGCTCAGAGCTTTACTCACTGATGCTCTGGAGAACTACAATGAACTCAATGCTGCAATGGACTTGGTGCTATTTGAAGACGCCATGCAACATGTGTGAGTATTGAAAACCATTTAGTCAAGATCCTCTTGATTAGATTCAGAGTGGAGAAACATAAATCCAAATCAAAAAAGTAACTGCAAGATACATTCAAAGAAATAATACAAGGTTGAAAACTCTGTTATCTGCTGTTTGTAGATGCCGTATAAGTCGTATCCTGGCGTCTCCCAGAGCTCATGGTTTACTGGTGGGGGTGGGAGGCAGTGGAAAGCAGAGCCTCACACGTCTTGCAGCTTTCATATCGTCCACAGAAGTTTTCCAAATTACTTTGACTAATGGATATAGTATCCAGGATCTTAAGGTACACGATCACATACTACTATATAATGTAATATAACATTGAAAAGAAAAATATTGTGTCTTATTTAATTTGTTTTGTTTTAGATGGACCTTTTGGGTTTGTTTATTAAGACTGGTGTAAAGAACCAAAAAGTGGTTCTGCTCTTGACTGAAGCCCAGATTCCAGATGAAAGGTTTTTGGTTATCATCAACGACTTTCTGGCGTCAGGTTTGAAATTATGTCTTTAATGGTGTTCATATTTGTTCTCTTTTGAAATTATTTAAGTGGTATGATTGTATAGGAGAGATCCCTGAGCTCTTCACTGAGGAGGAGACTGAGGGAATAGTGTCCGGAGTGAGAGCTGAAGTCCGTGCCTCTGGACTACTGGACAACAAGGAGAATTGCTGGAGGTTTTTTACAGAAAGAGTGCAGCAACAACTTAAGGTCAATTTGTAACTCTTGTAATAGCTTTATACTTGATTATGTGTTAAGTAAGGCTTTGAGAAAGTGATTACAATTATTGCTTCTTTTAATTATAAACATTATGTTGCTCTGAATGATGTGGGGCCTTCAAAACCTGGAGCAAACCACTTGCTTTAGTGGCATTTAAAAAACAAAACATTACGTACTTATTACATTATGGTATTCTTCTTCTAGGACCTAGGCTGACTTTTGACAGTACATAATTGTATCAATTATGACCCAATTAAGTGCCATTATAGTTTTTAGTTTTTTTTTTCTATAATTGAGTGGTCCTAGCTAAAAAGGATCACGTTTGCTTGATACTTTTAGGTGGTGCTTTGTTTCTCTCCAGTTGGCAGTGCACTACGTACTAGGGCACGTAGATTTCCTGCCTTGTTCCAGTGCACCACCGTCGACTGGTTCCACCCTTGGACAGTGGAGGCTCTGCAGTCCGTCAGCCACAGATTCATCCAAGAAATAGAAGGAATTGAGGTTTGGGCCTAATACTGTTCTCATGATTGTGTTAAATGTTATTACTTATGTCTGTTACATCTGTTGTCATATAACCTTAGTTTCCGACTGATCTGAGTGAACACCTTGTAATTACTATGGTGCAGCTGGATTAACTTTTGCGTAGATCCCTCATCATTAGTTGTGTGCTGAGCTACTGACAAATTGCTGAACGCATGCTTGGAGACTCTAAGTGAGTGCAGACATATCATTGTTTTCCATCTCAACCAGGATCATTTGTGTTAATGGGAGAAGAGTGATTAAGCACATAATGACCCTGCGAGGAGGCACAGCTGTCACAACCAGCAAGTGTCATCACATCTGAGCCATATGTGCCAAAGCCTCCTGTTCTATATAGATCCATGCAGCTTGTGTTATATTTATTGAGATTATTGGGCATTATTAAAGGTGCAATTACAGTTGTTTTTATTGGTCAAAACTACCTACCCTTGCATTCTTACGGTGAGCGGACGTGTAACTTGGCCTGGTGGGGTCACATGCCTGTGTCCATGGAAACAGATACGTTTAAGACCATAGTGTGGAAACTAGCATATGGTGGACTGTTCACCTGAAACTTACATAGAGCATCTTTAAGCACAGAGCTGAAAAATCCTTTACTTCATTTGAATTAATAATGATTTTCACCTGTCTCCTCTAATAACATTATGAGTTATAGTAAGTCCTGATCTTCATTGTCTAAGCATTTGTTTTAGTCTATAATTGATTACTATGATAAATAGAGTTGTTCTGTCACTATGCATCATATTATAAGCGCACTTTGCATCCAGTAGCAAAGCAATAGCAGCATGTATGTAGTGTTGAGAAAGTTAGAAAAGCAAAGGCGACTTAATGTAAACAGTGAGCCCCAGCCTTATGACAGTGGCCTAAACACATTATTTTCACAGAGGTTTCAAACCCTAATCATTC
>KN485859.1:23443-44413 GCA_000787095.1 Periophthalmodon schlosseri
AAATATCAGATTGAGTAAGTCAGGGCAGCCAAGTAAAACGGCAAAACTTGTAGATGAATTCAAAATTTATGAAGATAATATTTCAGCTCCATCAGGATGGGATGTTAAACTCTACTCAATCCACCTTGCCCCGCTCTCTCCTCCTGCCCCCACCCTCTGCTTATTTTTACAGCCTGCTGTCCAGGAATCCATCAGTCTTTTCATGGCCTACGTTCACACCAGTGTCAAACATGCTAGTGAAAAATACCAACGCAATGAGAAGAGGTACAATTACACCACCCCCAAGAGCTTTCTCCAACAAATCAGCCTATACAGAAACCTGCTGGAGAGGAGCCATGCCCAGCTCCAGGACAAGATGGGACGTCTGGACAGTGGCCTCCAAAAACTACAAACTACTGCAGCCCAGGTAAAGCACTTCACTGTGGGATGTATGGCTGCTGATTGGAAAAATCAAAGCAAATACAATACAAATACAATACAAAATCACCATGGGTTGTTCTTCTTGAGTTGGTAGATAAAAGCCTAGATAAATACATTGGGTTGCATCAAAAATCATTCAATATAAAAACAAAACAAAAAACAAAATTCCAACTATGCCCAAGGATACTATAAACTATGCTAAAGGAGATCATTTGCTCTGGTGACTCAAAAAGAATACTTTTTACTATATATTTTCCTCTTTTTTAGGTTGAAGATCTGAAAGCCAAACTAGCTTCTCAGGAGGCCGAGTTGTCCATTAAAAACCAGAACATTGAAGCTCTCATTGCTAAAATTGGTCAACAAACGGAGAAGGTTAGCAGCAAGAGAGAGGCTGCAGATACAGAGGCACAGAAGGTGAGGCATCTAATCACACTCCCTTTGACTTGATTTTTTTTAATGTAACACATGCGTTCTGTTGTGTGCAGGTTGCTGTCATCCAGACTCAGGTGGCAGCTAAACAAAAAGACTGTGAAAATGATCTTGCTAAAGCCGAGCCATCGCTAGCAGCAGCTACAGCAGCTCTCAACACCCTCAACAAGGTGCCATATCTCGCTAACCAGACCCACTTGAACTCCAGTCAAGTACAGACCTGATGAATGTTTCTGAACTTTAGGTGAATTTGACTGAGATGAAAGCTTTTCCAAACCCTCCGGTGGCAGTGATCAATGTGGCCGCAGCTGTGATGGTGCTGCTAGCTCCTCGCGGTCGAGTGCCGAAGGACCGGAGCTGGAAAGCAGCACGAGCCTTCATGGGCAAGGTTAAGCTGTCACTGTGTCACTCACATCTGCCTGATGAATGCCAGTCTAATTCACACAGACCTTGACCCAGGCTCTGCCCCACGGCTCAGAATAGATCTATGAATATGCCTATTTGTAAAAAGAGTGCTTGCGTTACCCCATACAGAATCATTAGATTGGTTTGATTCAGTTATATGATATGAATAGTTAATAATACAAATATACATACAAAATGTTAATCTGCTGCATATGTAAATCTATGTTTTCAAATGTTAAAATACTCCATTTTCAGGTAGATGATTTTCTACAAGCATTGATGTCGTACGACAAGGAGAACATTCCAGACACCTGTTTGAGTGTGGTAAAGCAGGAATATCTGCGAAAACCTGGCTTCCACCCGGATATGGTTCGGACCAAGTCCACAGCTGCAGCTGGACTCTGTGCCTGGATCATTAACATTGTTAGATATTATGAGGTTTGGCAGTACACTTTCATAAGTGTTTTTGGGTTGATTAATATACAACACAAGATATTTTAGTTTGATTAACTATCATTATCATGATTGCAGATTTACTGTGAAGTTATTCCAAAGCGACAAGCATTGGCACAAGCTAATATAGAATTGGAAATGGCTACATCCAAGTTGTTGGCTGTTCAGAAGAAGTTAATGGTAAGTACTTTATAATCATTTAGTCACATTCAGTACAAATAAAAATTGTAAAAGGTGTTTATTTGTTTGCTGTTAGGATCTTGATTCAACTCTCCAGAACCTGACAGAACAGTTCAAAAAGGCAACAGCAGAGAAACTGAGCTGCCAGGAGGAGGTGTCCCGCACCAACCAGACCATACAACTGGCCAACAGACTGGTCAAGGGTCTAGAGGTAAACGTTTGCATGGCTGACCTGGAACATATAACCTGTTAATCACACACTGAAATGCATGAAAACTCAGTAATAACCAACTACATTTAATCTGGTATGTCCTGGCAACACAAGGTGACAGTTGTCCATACAATTTAACATTGGGTGGTTTTACAGCCTGGCTCAGTATCGTACTGGGGACTTGTGAGACAGGTAGAGAGGGCTGGACCACACAAAATGCATGGCTAAGCAGAGCAACTGGCTTCTGAACAGCATCCAAATAGAGGACAAGAGATGAGCTAACTGCTTTCACAATTAACACTGTATGGTTTAGATTTCACAGCACAGCCGTCAGGTAACAAAATATTTCTGAAGCTCCTGTTCTTAGAAAAACACCCTGGTATATTTTTCTTGTATATTTCCTTACTCCCTGTTTATCTGCAGTATCCATTATCTTTATGGATGCTAATATGGAGTAAACGATCGTCATTTCAGTGGCCATTTTGTAAGTTCGACTTTCTTATTCGTGAGAACAAATGCGGTTTGCATGGAGCAGCTTGGCTTTTAAGCATATCAAGATAAATGTTTTATCTTTATGGCATTGACCTGGAAGTAATAGTGTTGAGACTAATAAATCAGACCGTCTATATTTAATCATTAACTTACCTCAATGCCCCAACAGCTGTTGGAAATTAACAATGTCTAACCCCAGACTGAGTGATATTACAAGCAATCCATAATACATTAGGCTAAAATTATAGTGATTTTTAACTGTCTGGGAATTTATTATGTGACATATTCTAGATCCACAGCCCCTTGTAAGAAAATGCCACGCATGATTTATCACTGTGGGGCTGTCACAGTCATAGTATTGAAGGTTTAAATAGATGGAAAATTGATGCTAAGTAAACACAGGGCAAACTGTAAAAGATATTTTAAAGGAATTGTTTCTGTTTGTTATGATCATGTGCAGCATAATTATTGAGGGTGCTTTTAGGCTTTAAATGCTCCACTTGTGTTCCATTTTGCCTCCTTGCTGAAGTTTGTAACTCTGCTCTTGTTTTTAGTCAGAGAAAGAGCGCTGGTCTCATGCCCTGGTCGAGTACAAGAAGCAGCAGCAGACTCTATGTGGAGATGTCCTCCTCACCACAGCGTTTGTGTCTTACATGGGATATTTCCCTTTGCAATATCGCACTGAGCTTCTCAGTGACAGCTGGATCCCTTTTCTTCAGTCTAAAAAGGTACTACAACTTCAATTTAGCTTGATGTTTCTTGGATGAATAATCACATCATATTTTTGTAATTGATCGGAAGTGTGATTAAATGTACTTAGTCTTAGTTATCTAAAGTCTAAAAGTCTTAGTTATACAGTAACAGTATTGTTTAAATCAGTTTATATTGTCTAATCTTTTTTTATCATATTTATGCCAAAATTCTTCAACAAACCATTCTTTACAATATACATTTTTTTTAATCAATAAACCCTTTTGAAATACATTCAATTTCACCTTCTTTTTAAAACCATCATCCAAGTACATTCCCACTACCCCTGGGTTCCCTGGTTGGGAAACACTCACCTACCGTGTAATATGAAATTTTACACTGGATATTTGTATAACATAAACTGTAACTGTAACAAAACAAAAGCTTTGACATTACCTTGTTTACAGTATACAATACCTCTACCTCTATTCTAAAGTAAGCACAGTCAAAGCTCTTACTTCAAATGCCTATGATACAATAGATTCCCTCATCATCTTTTGCTCTCCCCATCAGTGTGACATTAGCGGTGCTTTCTGTTCCAGGTCTCCATTGCCCTGACAGACGGCCTGGACCCGGTCCTCATGCTTACAGATGATGCCACCGTGGCTGCTTGGCATAACCATGGCCTGCCAAACGATCGGATGTCCATCGAAAACGCTGCCATCCTGACCACCAGTGAGCGTTGGCCACTTCTCATTGACCCTCAGCAGCAGGCCATTAAGTGGATCCAAAACTGGCTCGGGTCAGAGCTGACTGTGGTGCAAATGGGGCAGAGAGGGTGAGATGGGCTTTTCCTTTTTATACTCTGTAGTTTGTGATTTATTACTTATTGCAATGCCCCTTTCACGCAGATGTAACACCATAACATAGATGTTTGTGTAATCCCTCAATCGTCCAGGTATGATCCATAGTAAAGGCAAAATGTAAAATCTGTCAACTGGACAAAAAGGAGTGAAGACGTTTTGCTGCTCATCCAAGCCGCTTCTTCAGTTCTGATACCATAACATAGAATAAGTACTGTAGTCATAGTACTGTAGAAGTAACACAAATTGTAAAAGTAGAGGAACATATTTTGTAAAATTGACTTTTAAGTTTGAGTGAGCTAATGATGTTTCTTCATTATTAGCTCACTCAAAGTTTTTCGATTGATTCAGTAAACCTGTATTGTCTTGTATTCAAGGCCTGAGTTCTCAGAAAATTTGTGTTTTCACCTACCCGCTATCTCATTACGATTCTTACCCATTATGTTTCTTTTTCTGTAGGTATCTGACAGTAATCGAAAAAGCTCTTGCCTGCGGAGAAACTCTACTGATTGAGAACATTACAGAAAAGTTGGACCCAGTCTTAGAGCCATTACTGGGCAGAAACACTATCAAAAAAGGAAGGTTAGTACCAAACAATGATTTATAGAGAATTTCCCAAAATGGTTCTATAACATATTTTGTGTAAAAGTATTGTCATAGGGATTAGATTTGGGATTAATGTTTTAAAAATCAGGATTCAGTTCACAATGCACATTTTAAACCCATCCAGGAGCATTACAATTTGAGAGACAGCTGAAAATGAACTACTAAACTACTGCAATACTGCAAGAATCCCATATATTTCATAAAATGTTTGTGGAGGTCTAAACTACAAGGTTAAAAATGTCTACAAAGAAACAGGATATTTTGTTGTCTGCAGAGAACATTCTGTATTACTTAATTGGTGCCACTGATAATTGCACCTACTCAAATTGCAATTTTTTGTGAACTTGAGCATCCCTAAAATGTTACCCATTGTATTTCTGAGATGAGTTGTTAACAAAAATGAACACATCATGCTGAATTGCTAAAGAGCCTTATTCAGATCATTATACTGTACACAGGCCATTCTGCATTTCAGATGTCTAAACAAAACCTTTTCAAATCACTATATACTTTCTCCCTGTTGAAACCAAATAGTCAATATGCCCACAGCCTCTCCACATGTGTCAGTGGTACGAGACAATAGAATCAGATTTGCCAGATGGTTGAATCTCAGTGAGCTCGAAAATGCCACTAAGAGAAGACTGAATGCATTCTTATGGCCGCTCTTTAGATTATAAATGAATTGGCAGCACATGCTCTGAATCCCAGAGGGCAGCATATTGATTGGTCCCTCAACATTGGTGATAGATGTATATTTGTGTGTTCATATTGTTTAGGTGTGATGAATATTGAACAGCTGGGCCAGTGTAAAGGCTGGATTGGGACCAGTCATGGTTATGTATAAGAAAATTGGCATGCGGCACACAATATTCAGTGATTCAGTGCTTTTTATATATACATACATTACTACAATAATCTTTCTGGAAACAAAATAACAGATCATTTAGCGTGGACCATGTCTGACACGTTCACAGACTAAACTAAATATTAATCTACAGAAGCGGCAAGTAGCTAATATTTGTAGGAAATTGAAATGACCATGTATTGATATTGTTCTTTTGAAAAATGCTTACATCTTTCTCGCTGCGATCTATATGCGCCGCTATGGATATTGTTCATTGAGCGTCTTTCCCAAGTCCTGTCCATCCAGACGCAACTATTCATCTCGGCAAATCTGATTATAAGTTTATCCCCTGCAAATGACCCACGCACTTGTTTCTGTCGATGATTAATAAAATGTGCCGTGGCGGCCATGATGGATCTGGTGGGCTTCCACAGCTGAAGTTCATTAATAATTGGAATGTTGTAGAGTGTGAAGTAATGAATACTAATTATTCCTTTCATCGCTGACGGAAGACTACAAGCCAATCCATCAGCGCGGACTTTAATTTGGTGGAGTAATGGTTCTATCAATAGTACATTAATTCTGGCTTGTGAAGATATAGAGTTGATCTGCGCCTTGGCCACGAGGAACCTGAGTTGTAAAATTGGGGCCTTTTCTTGACATCCTGGGGGGTAATTAGAGGAAAATGAAAAGCCACCGGGTTCGTCATGCTAGTGCTGCTAATTGAATTGAAATGCAAGGACAGATAAGTATTGGCTGCTGTAGCAATAATATCAGCATTATCTGACTGCACACTGACTTAACAATTACAATAGCGTGCCTTTTGCAATTAAGAAGACTGTTGCCTTGAACGTATTCTGAATCAAAATAATAAGAAATACATTTTTGGCAAACTTTTTTTGGTCTCGGTTGATTGACAGATGAAAGGGCGAGTTGAAGTATGGGAAGGATGTATGACAGCAGTGTAGTATAAAGATTACTATGGTTGGTACAAAATATTAAAACTTTAAAGAATTACAACCTTTACATTACCAGCTGGAGAGAGTACAAATACTTTATCATAGTATATTATATTTATTATATTTTGTCTGTATTTTTATTCTGGACTGACTTACATTGAAAGCTTATGTTCCAGGTACATTCAAATTGGAGGCAAAGAATGCGAGTACAACAGTAGGTTTCGACTCATTATGCACACCAAGATGTCCAATCCTCACTTTCCCCCGGAGCTCCAGGCCCAGGCGGCCCTGATCAACTTCACAGTCACTCCTGTGGGGCTGGAGGAGCAGCTCCTCGGGCAGGTCGTGTCACGGGAAAGACCTGAACTTGAAACTCTAAAGGTAAACAAAAAATCAATTGTGGAGAATTGAAAACAGCAAGGTAACTATTTTAAATTGCTTTGTGGCTATTACTTTAGTTGGAGCTAACCATGCAGCAGAATCACTTCAAAATTGAGCTCAAGAGGCTGGAAGATGACCTGTTGACTCGTCTGTCTGCGGCCGAGGGCAATTTTCTGGGTGATATTTCTTTGGTCGAGCAACTTGAAAACACCAAGACCACAGCAGCTCTCATTCAGCATAAGGTGAGCTAGTTACATGGTGGGGAGCTTTTAGTTGTGTGAATATACAAGTATTTAAATCATGATAAGAATGCTTTGCACTGCTCCAGTAATTACTCTTGCTACGTACTACTTTGTAATGAGAGTTATTTGGTGCATGCCTGGGCGCCTAAGAGCTCATTTTGTGCAATTGGAACACACAGGTGGTGGAGGCCAGAGAGAACGAGACAAAGATCAACGAGGCCCGAGAGCTCTACCGCCCCGCAGCCGAGAGAGCGTCACTTCTCTTCTTCATCATCAACGACCTCAGCAAGATTAACCCTATGTACCAATTTTCACTCAAGGTAACATGTTTGCCTCTGGAACTTTGGAAGGCATTAGTAATAAAACCCACTAATAGCATGTTACTACTGGAGTTACTTGTATCCACGGCGAAATGTACCTCATGAGCCACGTTTTTAGGTATACCAGATATATACAGTTTTCATAAAAGTAGTAAATGGAGGAATTTGCCATATATGGTGCTTTTCCAGACGCTCAAAATCACTTTACAATTTTGCGCATTATTCATTCATTCCATACTCGATGGTGGTAAGCTACTACTACAAGCTTCCCTGGGCTGGACTGACTGAAACGAGGCTAATTTTATACAATAAATTATACATATTTGCTCAAATGTGTGCCTACTAAAATTCCTTTTGAATCAAGCTGTATGAAAAAACTGTTCATGCTATGTCAACAGACTGTAGTCATGTACTCCTAACCAAAGCCTTCCTCCTTTTGGATCTTTTCCAGACTTTTAACTCAGCATTTAACAAAGCAATGGAGCGTGCAGAGTGGGATGAGGATGTGCGGATCAGAGTGCACACCCTCGCAGAAGCCATCACCTACTCTGTATTCCTGTACACCAGCCAGGGCCTGTTTGAGAGAGACAAGCTAACCTTCTTGTCACACATTACTTTCCAGGTAAGGCGTTTGGGGCCTCCTCTAAGGTGTGGTCCTCTGTCATCCTCATCCATCACTGCACTTTTCTGCCCCACATTAACATCAATTAATGGCAATCAGAACGAGCATACGCTGCTATTGATTATCTCTCACAAGACGCGTCATGGTGGCTGTTCAGACAGTTGGTTCTGACAGGGGGGTTGGTTCTGATGGGTCAATGCAATATTTTGTCATTGGGCTTTGTCTTGGAATTAAATAGCTTTGATGGATGCCATTGAGGACATGTCTAGGAAAAATGCAGCTGCTGGAGATTGGAATTGTGGTAGTTTTTGGTTTGAAAACTTGTATATGAGTAAACTGATCAACCAAAATGTCAAGATCTAATAAAATATAATCTATATTTGGATCATATTTATATTTTTTTCATTTTTTACAAAAAAGCATAAAACATTATATTAAGAGAATGTGATGGATGGTTACCAAAACCCCTTAATTTCAACATCTTACCTTACCATCCTAATCAATTTCTTATATTTGCTTTCTTTTCTTTTCTTTAGATTCTCCTTAAGCAAGACAAACTTGATATCCAAGAGCTGGACTTCTTGCTGCAATTCCCCATGGAGCCTAGCAAAGTTTGCCCTGTGTCATTCCTCTCGCCACACGCTTGGGGAACTATTAAGGTGTGTTAATTTAGACAAAATATAAAATGTTGTTAAGCACAAGTGTTTTTATGCTTCACATTGTTTGGTTATAGGCAGTCTCTTCCTTGGATCACTTGAATGGTCTAGACAGAGACTTTGAGACCTCACCAAAACACTGGAGGAAAATAGTTGAGTCCTGTTGTCCTGAGAAAGAACGGCTTCCTCACGACTGGAAGAACAAAACCTCACTTCAGAAACTCATTATTCTGAGGGCTCTGCGTCCCGATCGAATCACCTACGCTCTCAAGTAATGCACTAGAAATATGTTTTACTTTTACTACAATGAGTCTACTTACCTTATTATATTATTAAGAGTACAAAATTACCTCTCACAGGAACTTTGTTGAGGAAAACTTGGGTACCAAATACATCGAGCCTGCAACTGTTGAATTTGAAAAACTATATGAAGACAGCAGCCCCTGCAGCCCTCTCTTTTTTATTCTTTCTCCTGGAGTGGATCCGCTTAAAGATTTAGAAAAACTAGGTACTTAGTGCATATAACAGATACATATTTTTTTTGTGTTCATATTATAGATTCATTTGAACTTTTTCCTATTTTTCAGGATTAAAATTGGGCTTTTCCATTGACCAAGGTACCCTACATAATGTGTCTTTGGGTCAGGGACAGGAGGAGATTGCCGAGAGGGTGGTGAAAAGTGCCTCTCAGTTGGGACACTGGGTCATTCTGCAGGTATGGAGCATTCTGGTTTAGTCAAAGGTTATTGCTGCTCTCATGCCAGCTCCTCTAATGGTATTGTCTCACATTTGGAGCTGGGGAAATGAACTCAATTTGGTTCAATAAAATCATAATTGGCTGAACTAACTCTGTAATCATTTAATCTAATAGATAATCATCCAGTTGAGGAATTCAATGGGTTCTTCCTATGTGTAGCCAGCTTATATGGAGAAAATTAAGACATATATAAAAAAGACAAAACCTTTGTGAATGAAAATTGTATTCTCAGAATGTTTTAAGTCCCCTGAAATGAACTATTTCAACCTTTCTTCTATTACAAGCTCTGAAATTGTTCATATACAAATGTGTATTTATTAATTTGCCATTAAAGTCTTTGAGAGGAATTGCTGTACTAAATCAGTGTTTCTCAAACTGTGTTTAGCGAGCTGCTTCTGTTAATACTGCGCTGTTTTACACCTATCTTAGATCTGGTCGTACTTGATGGAGAAGTTTGTGAACCACTGCACTAAATATGAATATTTGTTTTATCTTTGGCCACCTTAGAATGTCCATCTAGTTGCAAGCTGGCTTCCCTCACTGGAGGCTCTTCTGGAGACCACTGGCAAAAATAGTGACCCAAACTTCAGAGTGTTTATGACCGGTGAACCAGCCCAGAGTCCTGAGCATCATGTCATCCCCAGAGGAATATTGGAAAACTCCATTAAAATCACCAATGAGCCACCCACGGGTATGAACGCAAGTCTCCACGCAGCACTCAACAACTTCAGTCAAGTAAGTTTAATTTCATGAACATCTAAAAAGATTTTGGTCCTGGTTTGATCCCGGTTTAGTTCTGATGTAGACTTAGTTTGGTTTCGTCCAGGTTTAGTGCCAGATCCCAGTTTCTTTCCTTGTTTTGATGTGGTGTGTGTAGGCGGGCATTTATCATATTAAGAGAATTCAAAAGTTGTACGCACACACTCACAACATGAGGGAGGCAGGTCGCCATCAGAATTTATGTCAGATCCTTATGACATAAATTCATTATTATTAGATCAACAATATGGGTTAAATAGGTTAAGCTTAGGGTTCAGGTTAACATTAGGCAAGTTGTAACTATTGTTACTATCAGGATCAGTCTCCAGGAAAATATTGCAAGTCAGTGCAATGTCCTCAAGAAGCATGGCAAATGCAAGTGTGAATGCAGCCTAAACATTGTGTCTATGTATTGTTTTTTTAGGATACACTGGACATGTGCTCCCGGGAACAGGAGTTCAACCTGATGCTCTTCTCCCTTTGCTTCTTCCACGCCAGTTTAATCGAACGCTGCAAATTTGGTGCACAAGGCTGGAATCACAAGTATCCCTTCAGCATCGGAGACCTCACCATCTCAAGCAGTGTTTTATACAACTACCTAGAAGCCAATACAAAAGTACTTTTTTTCAATTTCTGTTTTTTCCTACTTATTTAAAGGTGTTACTTTTCTGGTGAAGGGTCTGCCACCTGCTTGTCTCCATTAAACTAATCTCTTCACCTGTAACCTGGCCTTATCATGTCACCTGCTTTTCTACATGGAGATGGATAATCTAATGCCATACTGCGGAACATTCCAGGCATAGCATAGAGTATAATCTCTCCATACAGACAAGCAGGTGTTGTACTTTCCTCCAGAAAAGTTACGTAGTCCACCTTTAAACATATATGTTGCATTTGTTATTTTAAAAGCATGACATTAATCTAATTACATAGCCTATACACTATTGTTATACACTCATTTGTTACTCCCTATTTTAACACATGAGCTTATATATTTTCCTCCTGGCATGGAAATGAAACCTATAATTTAGCTTTATTTCAGCGAGACAAAAAAATCTATTTTTGTTTGATGCATCCCTCAGAACTTGTAACGATTTCTCTTAGAACTCATATTACTCCGGTCACAACCAATTATGTCTCCTAGGTGTTCTGCCCTCCAAAAAACGAATGTCCTTCATTATGTTAACCAAACAGTAACCTGTATGTGCGTATACAGAGGATTCATTAGGAGGGCAATGAAGCGTTCTCCTAAATGTAATTACATGCAGCCAATGTGACAGTTCACAACGCTACATAAGTGATCACTGCAATTAGAGCTGATGAACGAAGCAATTTGCAAAACAATACAGGTACAAATGATTGTGAACCTCCAGCTTTTGTCATTTGTTATGAATCACAGGTTCCTTTCATCCTCCTTCACCCTCACGGATCATAGTCTCCGAGTGAGGAAGAGACGCTCCATCAGGAATTACTTCAATGTGTGTTTTTCATGCCAAAAAGATTATTGTTACGGCAGAAAATAATAAAGAATTGTGCAGATGGATTTTAAAATGACAAAACCTTATTATAGACTAAAGGTTGTTGATGTTACCGAGCCAAAGTAATAATGTAGATTCGTATACATACTTTCTGTTTATTTTCTTCCATTGATTTTATCTTTAAATTTAATTCTAGTCCATGCAGGTGCCATGGGAGGACCTATGCTACCTTTTTGGAGAAATCATGTATGGAGGTCACATCACTGACGACTGGGACAGAAGAGTTTGCCGCACCTATCTGCAAGAACTGATGAATCCAAAAATGGTCAGCCAATGTTCACTTTTAAATATAAACTCAAAAACTGTAAAAAAAAAAACTAATAATAATAATAAAAAAATCTATAAATATACTATATAAATGGTTAAAAGTTAGCATAAAGAATCATATACATTACTTACAGTAAGCAACTGCAGTTCTGTTGCATATGGCTTGAAGTCCTCAAGGTGAAGACTGCCCTCTGGAGATGTAAATATTCATTGCATTGTACATAAGTAAACTTGTGGATCGGCATCAAATTAACTGACAATGAACACATATTAGTGACACATAAACTAAAATAATGTTATCTGCAACAAAGGCATCATACAGTTGCATTTAATAAAGACAATGAAACCATAATTAAATATTTTCATTATTATAAACATTTGTATTTCTAGTTTGAAGGTGAGCTGCTTCTCTGCCCTGGTTTCCCGTCCCCCCCGATTATGGACTATAGCGGTTACCATAGTTACATTGACGAACATCTTCCTCATGAAAACCCCACTTTGTATGGACTCCATCCCAACGCAGAGCTGGAGTGTCTCACCGTCACCTCGGACCACCTGCTCAGGACCCTGTTTGAGCTCCAACCCCACGACTCCACTAGAGGGGAGGGGGCGGCCCAGAGCTCAGAGGACAAGGTGGAGATGCAGGAATTACTGTTGTCACATGAAATAGCTTTGAATTCAAACAACTATATTACTAACCTAACATTGTTGACAGGTGAAGTGCGTCATTGAAGATATTATTGACAGAGTGCCTGACGAGTATAACATGGCCGAGATCATGTCCAAGGCAGCTGAGAGGACACCATATGTTTTAGTCTGTCTTCAAGAATGTGAGCGCATGAACCATCTGATAGCAGAAATGCGCAGATCACTGAATGAGCTGGAGCTTGGGTTGAAGGTACTGATCATTACAAAATATTTACACTCGGTTTTTTTGTATCACATATCCTTCATGTGAATAATCTTTGTTCAAAGGGAGAGTTGACCATCTCATCCAGTATGGAAACTCTGCAGTCAGCTTTGTTCAGTGATGTGGTTCCTGACTCATGGGCTAGACTGTCCTACCCTTCCACCAAAACTCTGGCACATTGGTAACTGCTAATTTTTCTCAATGAAATAGACTTTTATTACACATGTCATGCTAAACTCTTTACTCCAGAAAATATATATTCATGTGGAGTAATATCATTTATAATGAAATATAATATTTTATTATAGTCTCTTATATTACGTGTTATTATATAATTATTTCCTTGGGTGAATGTACAAGGACTGAATACATGGAACTATGACTATGATCATAGTAGATGTAAAAGACTTGGCTGAGTCATTCTAAAATATTGATTCCCATTTTACAGGTTTAATGATGTGTTGTTGAGCTGTCAAGAGCTCGACAGCTGGACTCAGGACTTTGTTCTTCCTGCTGTTGTTTGGCTGTCAGGGCTCTTCAACCCTCAGTCCTTCCTCACAGGTGACACTATATTAATACCACACATTATTGGAGTTCTATCCATATTAACCATCATTATCTTCTGTAGCTGTGCTCCAGAGCATTGCTCGCAGGAACGAGTGGCCTCTGGACCGGATGTGTCTGACTGTAGATGTGACAAAGAAGACAAAAGATGACTTTGGACATCCTCCTCGAGAGGGAGCTTACATCCACGGGCTCTTTATGGAAGGTCAGACAGGTTTCTTAATATAGTTAATTTGTTAGTGTTTACAGTTATTTAAAGTGTTGCAAACATATACATGTACTCTATGTAGTTGTGTATGTTTGATTTTTGAAATCCTCTCAGTGTCACATCCTTACAGCAGCATGTCCTGTTTTCCAGGTGCTCGCTGGGACTGTCAGTCCGGAGTAATTTCTGAGGCCATTCTGAGGGACCTGACCCCTGCCATGCCTGTGGTCTATGTGAGAGCAGTGCTGTCAGAGGAGCTGGAGCTCAAGAACACATACGAGTGTCCACTGTATCGCACTAAACAGAGAGGCAGCACACATGTGTGGACTCTGCACCTTAAAACTAAACAGCCTCCTGCCAAGTGGATTATAGCCGGAGTGGCTCTGCTGCTGTCTGTCTGAGGGAGAGACAGTGAATGTAAAGTATTATCAGTATTATAATTCAGTATTTTAGTTTCTCACCAAAATAACCAGATAATGTATTTTATATAATTATGCATTTTTTATTTGTGCAAAATTATGTGAAGGCCTACATCTAATGTAGGTGTACTACTATTGCTCTGTAAAAGTGTTGTAGATTTAGAGATTAAGTAAATAAAGAAAGCGATGTTTAACCAGTGCCAAACCTGTTGTGTCTGCGTGTGACACTGCTCAAGTGCTCCCTGGAGAGGGCCGAGTCTGGCCGTGATTTGTCGAGAGCTTATGTCTCCATTTTAGGCCATGTAATTCTGGATAGGGAGCATATTTTATTGGAAGGTCAAGATTAAAAAAGCACTGTGGCTGCCCTCTACTAACTGAATGATACACAATGCTGTCTGGAGGGCTCCCGGACAGAATTCCCAGGAGATGATGTGCATGGCCGCTATTGACTTTTAAATGAGGTGCATTTGACATTGACCTTTTGTACGGCAGAGCCAGAATACTAACAGACTAGTGTAATTCATTCATCCAGGCCTGATGAAGAGACCTATTCAAAGGCACTGATAGCCTTCTATGAGAAACTCTTTAGATTACCCATCCTTTATCTCTGTGAACTATCAGTACTGGATTCTTTGATATGGTCTAAATAATGCAGCTAACTTTGAAGCAGCACCATTAGTAGCTGTTGTTTTTTGAACAAATCATGGGAATCCTGGGTCAAAAGTTTACCTTATGCACCATGTATATTGATTCATTTTCTATTAAATCACCTACATGACAAAGGTGCCTGTGTATGTCACTGTAGCCTTAAAGTCAAGGCTGCCTTTATCATTCTGAGAGACCAATGATCAAAATGATGGCACACATTTGATAAGAGACATTATGCACTGTCCGGGAATATACATAACAATATTTACCCAGACAACGTTGATAGAGAGATAAATTACACACACATTATTTCTTTGGTGAAAATCAGTGGTGTTATCTTACCAAACAGGATTTTCTCTACTCTAATAACCGCTGTGCTGCTCTTAATTTTCCCCGACAGACGTGTGGAGGACAGAGGATTGATTGGGTGTATTGTATTGCATGAGGAAAATGAAGAAGCAGCCTTCCTGTACTCTGTTCGTGTGCCCTCTCTCTTCCTCTCATTAGCGCACCACAGCAGCTAGCCACTAATTTGGTGACAGGGAAATAATACAGTGCCGCTGGTGTTTGGGAGGAAATGGCAGGGTACAAGGCCCAGAGCAGCAGGGGTCGTGCCACAGATAGTCATGTTAAAGGCCAGGCAGGACACCTGGCTGTGAGCGGGAGACGGCATCTGGGTCACACCAAGTTCAACATGGCAACTTGCACACAACTACATTTGAGTTTCAACTCTGGATTCTGGTTTTCAATTTTTTTTCCCTCGGTATCAGCAAATATTGGATATCAACCACAATAGCAAGACAGATATTGGATTTTGTATCATCTAAAAAAACCAAAACATCCATCCCTAGTAGACATTGTTCTGCATTTATAAATTCTGGGAGTGTGTGTGTGTTATGGCGGCATTGTATTCCAATGTGGTAAACAAAAAAAATATTTATTGCATACACAGATGACTAAATTAAAGAGGTCTATCCATGGTTTGCTTCATCATGCAGATCAATCAAACACTGAGCACAGAACCATCACATTCAAGAAGATCAAACATTTATGGATAAAATAAACAATTCTGAAATAAATAATACAATCCAGAATTATTGGATATTTACAAAATAAAGTACACAGTACATACTTAAAATACAAAACCTGAATAAACACATTCTGAAGCATGTACATTCTTAAGTAGTCTATTCGGAGAAGCAACAAAATATTAGCATATAAAAGTCCATCTACAATTTCACGACAGCTGGCCAAATACATAAAACTTTTCCGTGTAATGTGTATCATCCATCAGCTATAACAGAGACTGCAGCTACAGTAGCCTATAATGTGCAGTAGATAAAATGTCGAATACCAGTACACAGATGGTATGTTGCATCATTTCACTGATTGTCCACAGTAAAACAAATCAATCCTATCACAAGATATTCTCTTATATTTTTACCACATTTGGCACCAAAATACATGATTGTAAGTCACACACTGAGAGGTTCATTACTACTTATAGCACTGTCCTAGAGCAAAACCATTGGACTTACTCATATATGCAAATTAAGTAGACAATAAAACAAGATGATGAAGTATAACTTGTGGAATTGTTTACGGTTATGAGAAGGATTTGCCTTAAACTCTTTGGCTAACTATAAAACGGTTTTGTCTGAAAAATAAATGGAACAATCTCAATATCTTATAATTATCCTTCCATATTTAAATAAATCCTTGTTTTTTTCCCCCCCGACCAAAAAATAGATAATATCTAATATTATTAGAATCTGCACAGCTCAGGTTGGCTCCAGCTAGGTACTCATCCACATGATCGACATCTGAAGAATGCTCTTGACGGCACTGTGGTCACCCACGGCTCCTGACATCTTCTCTCAGTGAACTACTCTAGGTCAGAAGCAGCCACAAGGATTATATTTCTCTATTGGGACAAAAGAGTTTGCCATAAAGCTCTTCCTACTTGAAAGCTGTTGTCAGTGCTAGACACATCCCAGACAATTCTTTTACATTAAGTGAAAACAAACTGAACTGATATCTTATTGTGCAGCTCAGACTGGCTGTTGTTGTTTACTGCTGGAGAGACTTATTTCTACTGAAAGACCTTCATCTCAGAATCATATTTATCCTTTCTCTGCAGTGGCAAGCCAATAACTGCTGTAGTTGACCTCAGGTCTCTCTTGCTGACTTCAGTGTATTCATTATTCTGGTATGGTGGCTCCCTCTTGTGGCCAGAGAGGGGAGTGCACTATCTGCATAGAGTCCTGAGTAACAGTAGTTTATTATTTATAGACGTGTAATCCTTGGACAGTAGAACAGTAGACGATGCCTTTAAGCACGTGGCTCCAGCTTAACTGAGAGCTCAAAGAGAGTCTGTTGATTGTCAATGATGTGAAGAAAATCGACGTACGCTCGTACTTCTGAACTGCTTTTCTGTGTAATGCCATTTCCTAAAATGGTACAATAATCACTCATGTGTCTATATCCATCACATCACAAAGCTGCCTCTTAAGAATACTTACCCATCATGTCGTTTTGACACTGTCGAATGACTCGAACAGCTTCTGCTATCATGTGCTGCAAGAGAGTTGCACATTAGCTGCTGTATTAACAGATGTGTTCCTGGGCTACAAACATAAGAGACTCACCAACTTTTCAAAATTGACCAAATTATCATGAAATGTCTTGTTGCCTTCGTGGATAAATGTGATATCTATAACAGACAACATTATTATGTATAGGTTTTTATACAGTACATGTTAAGTGCCAATATTACGAGTACCTTTGAGTAGCAGAGGAAGGAAGGGGATCTTTGGTGCTTTCATCTTTTTAAAGGACTCTCTGTAGGCTTTGTGGTTCAGCGAGGGATCCTGTCAAGACATTTTTCAAATACATTAGTCTAATCCTCTGGGAGTTGGTAACCAAGTGTGTGCATGCCTGTTCTGTTAGAGACAAATCCATATGAATTATAATGGATTTTTATAGTTTTCAAATCTTAGTTATTAGTTATTTTATTGGAGCACAACACTTTTTGTAGTAGCCACCAAAGAACTGTCTTCTTTATCTACTGTGCAGTATTGTATTGTGTAGTATTGTGCATAAGTTTTTTTTTTCTACTTACTGTTGTAGTCTCCAGCTCTGAAAACAGCTTTTTAAATTTCCCCGGTATTTTCTAAAATGAGAATGTAACAATTCAAATGCAGCACTTAAATTGTGGCCGAGATATTAAAACAGATTAACAAATGAAAATAAATACCTCCCATGTTTGAGTGAGGCGGCTCACAGCTGCAGAGTTCAGACCCATGATAATGGCAAAGAAACAGTTGAAGTTTTTCAGAGCTTTACAGCTGGAAATAGAAAAAAAAATGTAGTTTTGCTAAAATACCACAAGATGGTGCCATACTATTATTATTAAGTTTTAAGCATCTGGTTTTCATGGTCAATGATTGAAGAAAAAAAATATAATAATTACTGAGCAGCTATCTTGATGAACTTCTTGATGAGCTGCACTCGTTTGCAGAGTGTTGGACACAGCAGCACCTCGGTCATCACCCACAGCTGCACTTCATTACAGCGTTTTAGCAGAAGCTCCAGTGCCACAGTGTGGCCACTGCTGGCCATGCGGCTGAAAGTGAAGTAGATCAACTGTTGCTGTAAAAGCAAAAGACAGCTCAGCAAAGAGACTCCTGTATTTGAAACACAGTTTACTCTGCTTACAAACCTCATGGATGGAGTCAAAAAGGCCCCAGTCTAAATTTGTGAGAGCCACAGCCACGTCCCATGTGTTCAGACTGAGCATGTGAGTGGTCCTTTGCTGTAGCTCAGAGTTATCTGTAAATGGGTTCTGATACAAAAAAGAATGGTTCATGATATGTATACATAAAATAAAAGTAAAGGTACTATATTTGCAGAGAGTCCATACCAGCACATCACCTAGATCCTTCCTGCACACATGCAGTCGCCCAATTGGCCGTAAGGACTCAGAGAAGACTTTGTCCTGAGGCTGCAGGAGCAGTCGCCCTGTAGACACAAATATGACAGCTCCTATTACACCTGTCAGGAACAAGACTGCAGCAGTTAGACCAGACTACACTCAGAGAGATGGCACCTCAGCCACTGGACGCATAAAGAGTGAGACAAAAAGCATACTTTATTTGAAAGATAGATGGCAAAATGCTTATTGTATTTACTTTATATTACACTATTGATAAAAAGCAAGCAATAAAAGTCAGTGAAGAATGACCTTGAGATGCAATATCCTCCTGTAGTACACTGCTAATGAATGTGCATAATAATGAGACACTGCCTGAGTATATGAGGTAAACAAGCGGCACAGCGCAGACACAAACTTTAATTAAACTAAGTTTGTCCTGGTGTTAACCTGCTGTTAAACAATAGATGTGACCTTTTGATCAAAGTAGTTGTTTGGGATAATGGTGCATTTTATTGTATTTACCTCCAGGGTAAGTGATGGCAACCAGTACCAGATCCCCCAGAGGGACATCCATCCTCTCAGCCACTGCCTGCAGCAGCTCCTGGGCTACGATGCCTCCATTGGCCCTGATACTCAGGTAGGAATCCATGGAGATATACACATGGCACAACACTACAACATACACATACAGTCAATACAGTTCAGCAGTCTACAGTATAACATATTATTGTGTCTCATACTATCATGCATGTGTTTGTAGGTCTGTTATCAAAACCTGTAATATGAAGCAAATGATAAGGGTGGAGTCTAAATGACAACAGCAAACAACCCAAAACAATGTACTGCATCCAAATGATAAGAAAATTATGTCGATCACAAGCTCACCTATTGTGTAAAGTTAATTTGTAAAATAAATCATAATTATGGACTATATAATAATCCAGGTGCTTAATGTTTGGTCGCTGAACACGGACAATTTGATTTTGTTGCAAATGCTATTAATTATTTGGCAATTTCTATCATTCCATTTGGTTGCTTCTATTACATAAGTACGTCTACACAGCACATGGCTCTAGTCTACACTGTGGACTTATCATAGTGAACAGCAACTTGGCTTAAACTGCAAAACAGCTTGAACAAAGACATGAACAATCTCACATCCACGGGCTGAGGTGGCCATAAGAAAGACAAATGAACAAGTGCTTTGGTGCAGCTGCTATGCTCCTCGCTAATGAGGTCAGGTGGTTAGACTAAGTGACTCATGTTAAACTGCTTCAAGTCAGCGCTGTCTTATCTGAAGGAAGCCTCTGGTCTTGTAAACTCCTCTGGCGGCTAGGTCTGCACAACAATATAACGCCATTAAATTGAAATCACAATTTAAGTTGGCACAATCCAATCGCAAAGACTACACAAAATCACCCAGCCCCCAAAATCATGCAGCCTTTCTAGTAGCAAGAAAACATCAAAATTCATCCTAAAAAAGGCAAAGCATCTGAGTCACGACTGAGGAATTTGTACTTCCCCAGGCTGCTCTATTCCCCGAAAGTCCTCTCCATTGTCCAGACTGCTCGTCGTAACTTTAGTAACAGCGTATGGTGTGAAGAATGTGTGGCTTGTGTCTTAGATCACGACTCACCCTCCTTGGTCTCCCTGTGTGAGACTCTGGGCTGGACTCCATTGTCTTTGAAACTCAACTGGTGGAACAATGCTTTGCTCTGGGAGGAAAAAATGTCAATATTTCAAAACATAGTTGAAACAGTAATATGTTAGCAGTATTGGTAGAGCAGCAATCCATGGCAATTTAAACCAACCTTTCTGTGTGGAGAATAATCATCGCTTGTACTGAAAAAAAGAAAGAGGAAACAGCATATTTTATTAGTCTATTATCAAAGTAAATGAAATGCATGCAGTTGTTTGCGCCAATCAACCCATTATTCAACAGCATCTCAATAGGATTAGAGTGCTTTGTAGATTTCTAACTGTCTGGCCTGGTCCTTAGTTTAATCAAGCTATTCTCATCACTTAGACCTGTAAAGCATGATGGATGGTCCCAGTGGTTTTCCGGGCTCTGGATCACAATAGACATGTTGGCACAAAGCCTGCCCTGGGGGACCGCTCCTCACTGTCCGACAGCAGCAGCAGCTAGCATAGACTAATGAAAAACCGGAATCTCACTGTCATCTCAAACCTTGTAAT
>KN485859.1:44497-59502 GCA_000787095.1 Periophthalmodon schlosseri
AGGAGCTTGCCTTTTCAAAAAAAACATATGACCCAAGATTACCTCATAAGCTTTAGAAGGGAATGATGAGAGAGGTCTACTTCCTGTTTGAGATGGTTTATAAAAAATGCTTTTCATGGGCAGATTGTCACAAAGCAGTCTGCGTAGTCCTCCCCCAAGATAATGGTGAAGTCTCATAAATATTAGAGCATGTCAGGTAGTAACACCCACGCAACGTGCTCTTGTTTAAGGAAGAGAGGGCGAGCTGGGTCCTCCCTGGATATAAACATGAATAAGGGATTGTTGTCTGCACATGTTGGTGATGGGCGGCAGGTTGTGGCCTCCCCAGGGACAGAGGAGCGGTTGGGGTCTGTGGAGGAGGCAGGAGAGGGAGGGGTGGGGGCACTCGGGTGTGGCAATTTGTCTGCTGACTCGGGCGGTCTGTGAAGTACGGAGGCCAATGTAATGTCTGGCTTTATCAAGATCAAGAAAATGAAGCCGAGTGGCACATCATCTGTCACAGCAGTAACACTCACAGTGCAACGAAATTACAAGTGTAGTAACAGAAAAAGTGATGTATTTTGCAGTTTGACATACTCCTGAGACACAATAAATATTTAAATAGCTATTGACCAGAGTAATGCAGACTGGTGGTGAAGAAGCAGTAATCTTAAGAAAACACTTCACTGCAAATGTGCACACAAATAATACATGAAAATAGGGCTGTACAAATAATTCAAATAACTGAATTTTCATGTGTTTATGGTTGAAGTTATTGCAGATCAGTTATTGACACTGGGCTTTTTATTCACAAGGTCTACCAGCCAATTTGGAGTTGATTGGGGCAGAGTTTGGGCTTTAGATAAACAAATAGAAATTTGTTTGTGTTAAATTGCACTGCAGTGGAAAAGTTTTTATTTGTTTTTAAGCTGAAGTTTGGCTAAAGCCCATGAAGGGATTGCATAATTATTTGTGTGCAATGTGGATGTGAATATGTGGCCTTTTCTTTTCTGTGGACTGTGTAGTTCTCGGTCAGTGGAATGTGTTCAGTACTGTACGCTGTATGAAATTGTGTTTGGATGTTATCTATTTTCATTGTGCTCCTGACGTCCAAGACAAATTTCAAATCAATTTGGAGACAATAATTATGTTATCTTATAAACAGTCATGTCATGTACATATAAACAGTCATGTCATGAATAATATATTTGCGTGAAAAGGGTAGAAAAGAATTGCAAAAGACAATTAATCAATATAAAATCAAATTTAAACAAAATTGAGAAGGCCGATTTAAGGAAATAACCCAATCACTTTTTCTTTTTTGCTATATTGCCCAGCCCTGAATAAAAAAAAATTGTAATGTAATCCATGGGGGAGCTTTAACTTCAAAACAGCCTAATTTAACAAGGAAGAGCAGTCCCAGCTGAATCTCATGCCGCATGTTCTCTTTAGGTGATTAGCGGATAAGGATTCTGCTCTACGTAATAACTACCTATCTTAAAGATGTTTTTCATTCATTTCTTAACATTTCAGACTTGTCTTGGTGTCTTGGTGGCTTCCTTTCAGCCAGGCTCAGAACAGTGGAATCTTGTTGAATAGGATCATTGACAGAAGGGCTAAATAAAGCCTGCAGAATAAGGGGAGTTCTGTCTTTGTGCACTGCCATCAGCCCCTCTCTGTGATGCTGATACACAGCCTTAAGCTGCTTATACTGTACATGGTGTAGTCTCACTCACTTTCGACGATGCAGCTGATAGATTTCCTGCAGGTCCCTCAAATCCTTCTCCAGAGCTGGATGTTCGTACAAATCTTCTAATGCATAACGGTACAAAGTCTGAAAAGGAAGTAGTGAGAGGTTAATATCTTTGACAGTGCGTCCATTTGTTTGTATGCTGTGTAGAAGTGATAGAAGAAAAAAATACACAATCATATCGGAAATGTTGTTTTGAAGGGGTCCAAAATTAGAATAGCAAGCATATTGCCTATGACTAAATAAACTGTCACAGCTGATGATAAAAATGAAAAAGAACAGGATTTTCTAAACAAGTTAAACAGCGATATTTATGTACTTTGCTTTTAATTTACCTGCCCATTCATTCACTTTTTCTATGATATTTGAACCTTAACCAAGACAACTACTGGCACTTTTTACTATGCATTTATATGGAGCTCAACAGTCTTTGAAGCCTGCCGAGATTCTGGAAGTCAATTTCCCATTCATTTTTCCCATGAACATGAACAAAAATTCAAATAGTAAGAGTTTAATAGCATGACGGAGGTGAACCTAATGTGGTAACTAATGTCTGTAATGTGGTTGTTTTCAGATCTGTCATTGTTGAGATATTTTGCCCACCCCTTGTTGTGCTTTGTACCTTCAGAAATACTTTGACATGCTGGTCGTCCCTCAGGAAGCTTTTGCACAGAGTCATCCACTGTAAAACCAAGTGCAGGACTTTCTGTTTCCTCTGCAGCACCTCTTTTCTGTCCTCTTTTCCCCGGTATCGCTTGGTGCAGAAGGTGAGTTTGGTTAAGGCTTTAGATGGATAGTTTGATATCATACAAACATCTGCAGGGGAGTGTAAATGTGTGCTTGATAAGAAACTGTGGTGCTAATGTTGAGAGATGTTCCCTGCAACATTTATGAAGTCTACCTTAACTCAAGTGGCTGGATCCAAAGATACATTACATCTACATAAGAGTAGACTAACCTATAGCAGCATTAGGCTATGTGGGCCACACTCAATAATTACCTGTATAAACACAAAGACATTTATCACCATATTGATCCACTTGAAACAATGTGATAATGATAACAATGCATTATTCTTATATAGTGCTTTTCCACTCAAAGTTGCTTTTTGGTGTATGTTTTCATTCACTCCATACTCAGTTATAGTAAGTTAGTACTGTTGCCACATCTGCCCTGGGATAGGCTGAAAAATCTGCACCATTGGTCTTTCCAACCACCACCAATCACTCACTCACACACCGCATTCATTCATAGACATGGTGGGTGAAGTGCCTTACCTAACGATACAATAGTCACTGCTGTCCCCTTTTTACCCACACACACAGGCCTGGGAGGTAGTGAAATACCTAGACAGTGCATAGTAATATTGAAAGTGCATGCAGACTTCACATATAAAGACCATATAGTATTTGACCAGGGAATAAAATAACAACAACAATCAACTTGCAGCAGAATAGCAGAAGTGATAATAATGCTTTCTATATGTGCATGTGATTTTGAGTTCAAAGTAATACATAAAAAGGATATTGTCCAAGTAGAGCTTGGCACAAATCACTGGTTGTCATGAACACTGGGTAGGTGAGCAAGAAGTCATCCAGAAGAGTATCTAGAAAATAAAAAGAAATACACGGTTTTATAATCACTGTAATCTTCTTATTTTGTACATGTTTGCAGGCATGTGCTATAAACCCATTAGTTTCCAATTCCCCAAATGGGCAATAGGTTATCTATGTTCAGATGCAAGCGCAAGTGTTATGTCAATTTGTTTGATTAATGCTGCAACAGACAAAATAGCTCTTTGTATAGTAAAAATGAATATACAGTAATGGTTAAGTCAGGGAAGAAGATATTGATTCATCTTCCTTATGCCTATTTTCTGATTCAAACAACAGTTTCTTGAACAAATGTAAACTGGCGTAAACACAGTCATCAGTAACACAAACATCAGTAACACAAACATCAGTAACGCTGAAACCTGTATCAGTGCAGATAAGCCAATAATGTAAATGCATCAGCTGATTTGACGTGACCTCTGTTTACTCCAGGTTTCCATCCACATTAGCTGGCTCTTTCTAACCTCACCATCAGCCTAACGTGTTTGAAGCAGCAAATTCACCATTCAATATTTTCAATAAAAGTATGCAATCAAGGTTACATACATGCACAGATGTTTGCGGGAAATATAAAAGAGAAGGGTGGTCTTCTAGATCATTTGATGACATAGATATTATGTCAAACAGGCCTCAGATGATCACATTGTATGGAGATATGACCTGTATTTGGGAAGGACTATGGGTCTAAAAATCAAATCAAGTAAATCCATTTCATTAGTTATGAATTTTCCTTCTGTATTACTGATGTAATCAGTGAGCAAAAACTTGGCACCATTTGACAGTGTGACATTACCACCTGCTAGAATCTGAAACTATAAAATTTTAGAAGGAAACTCTACAAATGTTAAACCTTATCATAGCATAATGGCTAGGACCATTCCATTTAGAATATGCAAATGTGCAATAGTAACAAATTGGATTGGATGAGCTCCCTACCACAACAACGTAATCTACATCTCAATAAGAATTACTTTGCCTGCCCCATCTCCATTAAATAATATAGGCCTATAAATTGTTGTAATGTAGTTTGAAATGCAGCAAAGCACGCCCCATGGTATTATACGTATGTAGACTAGATGATTTAATGAACAGTTTATAGTGTATTTTACAATCTGGCATACAAACTGTTTTTCACACAGTGACTTCCAGACAAGATGGGACACTAGAAGCAAGCGCTGTACAAATCCTATTAAGGAAAACCTCTTCTGAAATTGTCAAAGTGAGGCTCCAGAGTCTTTTGTGGTCCACAAAAATCCCTGTTACAATTATGCTAATCCATAAACAGCAGCTGTGAACTCATCACTTACTGCTTATGCCAATTAGCACACGGCTAACATAAAGAATACAGCCACATACAGTCAGACCAAGCTTATAAATAACAAATATTGAGCTCTCTTCCACTACTGGAATCACATAAGATTCAGTACATGTGCACCTCCCCAGGCAGTGGCCTCTGTATGTTTTATAAGGCAGAAAATATTATAAATATTTAATCTGCAAGTCCTGCAAGTTAATCAGTGTTTACGCAGAAACAACAACAGAAACTCATGCTTTCTTAAAGCAATGAAGAATTTGTTTATTAAGAATGACTCAGGCTTAGTAACATCTAAATGAATACCCAAAGCTCCTAAACTCCTAAAAATTAAGTAGTTACTAAGCCTAAACTCCTGAGAATTAAGTCTGTGTTCATTGTTTCAGGCTGTGATAGTCCATTTTAAGTGTTACCCAATAAATAACCCAAACATTTTAAACCAAAATGAGAATTAAAAATAAAATTACAGTGCTATAAAAGCTAGTGTTTGATGTAATCCACCTGGCTGCATTCTGGCACTAGCTCGGATCAAATCAAAATGTGCTTTCTCAGTCAGAGGAAGTGTATAATGGATTAATTGATTCTGCATCCATTGGCTGTGAAATCCATCAACCTGCCAATTCTTTTTGCATTTCAATAAGTGTTTGTAAAATTGATCCAAGTTTGTCGTTGAAATGCGCAAGGCCCTTTGTCATAATAAAAGACAATCATTTATTCATTGCATGAGAAAATGCTTGCAATTAACTAGTAAAATTCTGTAAAACTCATTCTAATGCAGCCAGTTGATCATGGACCACTACGGTTGTAAACAAATACACTACAGATTGGGCACAAACCAAAGATCAAAGGAAGCTCAGCTACATTTACTGTAAAGCAGTTTTTCTCCAGCATGCCTTCGGTATTCTTCCAAAATGTGCAATCTCTAGCAGAAAATACTGCTAGCTCCTCTGCATTCCTAATGTTGCCTGCACAAATGGATGTCCAATAATGATCCTATAAAATTGTCTTGTGGATGAGAACTGCATAAAGACTTGCCAGTCATGCAGCACTGACCTCACCTACAACTACTTCTGGTGAATTCAACAATCTGTCATGGTTATCCCATTGTTCAGCCTCCAAGGGCACCCTGGACTGGTGTTCCAGAGTGTCAGTATTCAGGCTGCACTCCAAGGCCAGAGGGAGACCCACAATTAAACAGAGCTCAGTTTAGATCAATGGGTGTTGGGACTTTGGTCTCTGCTCTTTGACCTGGGACATCACTCAGCCTCGTGCTCCTCTACGCTCCCTATGGAGACTCACTGTTAATGGAGTTAGACCAAGGTGATCTAATGGGGAATGATCCATCAACCAGCCATACCGCCAAACTTCACAGGCAATTAGCTGAGTAAGTGAATGCAAAGATGAACTGTTTTTACTTTATTAAGTTGAAGTTACTGGTTATTTGCCACTGGTATAGCTCCACTGAACATGTTTGCTTTTGTTTTTTCTGTTTCAACTCACAACTAATCAGCAACCAACCCAGCAGTGACTTATTTTTTTTATTTTGAGATTACGGTTTGGCAAAAAGCCATCATCAGATTTCTTGCTTTGGACCACAGTATACCAAATGGTTGCAAGCCCAGGTGCTCACATCCCCCTCCAACAAATGGGAGGTCTGAGAGTGCTATACATTTTTTACATTTCTGAATTTGCTGCTCCTTGTATTTGCACCTCTATAAAAGCATTGATGTGACTGATGTGTGTTTTCTGTTTGATTTCTATCTTCCAAATATAATATATTGAAAATTTTGTTCATTTTACATTTTTGAATACATTAATTAAATTGGTTATAAAACAATGATCACTACACACTACACTATATAATAAATGAGTCATATTACAACAACCTTGTAGGAGTACAAATAATGTACAATTCCTGCTACATCTCCTGAGAGCCCATTCAGATCAATTTGGTGCCGTCGCTCATCAGCATGAGTAATCATCTGTAGAGGGCTTAGCGTGGCTCCATCCTGATGAACGATCAGCTGTCACCAGCTCTATTTTCTTGACAAACCACAGGTCTCACCTTGTCTCCCTCACTGCTTTTGTTTCAATTCAGTTTTTCATTTCTCTGTGTCTTTTGCCTTACTGTGCCTCGCTCTCAATCATCATTTCCCATAAAGACAGCTCCACCATGAGCCACAAACAGGCTTCCTTTGCCTTGGCAACAGTGTCACATTTCCATGAACCTGCTGGGAAGGAGGGATGTGTTGATTTGTTTTTGCTGTTATACTGGACTTGTTTCAAAGCTATTTGCACCAATAACCATAAAACCAATTCTTGTAAAAGAGCATGGCTCAAATCATTTGGGAACTGACTGTAGATGATTAACCCAGTAAAAAGCGGAGGGGTGTCTGCTCTGCTGTCCCAGCTATCCCAGAATGCAGAGGGGGGAAGTGAAAGCCCCATAGAAAGTCAAGCAACATACTTTTATTAACCATTGCTTCTTAAGTTGAACATAAAAGTAGTGTTACTTCTGTTGTGAGCTCAAGCATCAAACCTGAAGAGGAAGTTTAGTTTGCACTGACCTTCTCCCTGCATGTTCCCCTGTTCCTCCTCCACTCTCTGCTCGTTTAACAGATGCTCCAGGATCTTCTCGGGGGTTCCTGACACCACTACGTACCTGTCGGACAAAGCAGAGTCAGTGGACGAGTCCTCTTCAATAGAGGACAGAGAGCGGCTGCTCCAGTCCTCTTCTCCCTCTGTCCCTTCATCATCTATGTAGCGAAAGTACGGGACATCAAAGGTGGGCATGGTGAGGGGCTCCACACGACTTATACTGTCACTAGTGCAGCTCAGCTCTGAGCCCTCGTCTTCGTCCTCATCTTCCTCCTGCTCCACCAGCGCGGCATGCAGAAGCCTGCCCTCCTCCTGCAGCAGACTGTGGGGCTGAGCTTGAGAGCCCATCCTTGCAGAGTCCTGGTGCCCTCACACCGCCTCTGTCCCTGGAGTTACTAATGCATTCCCCTTTTATCTGTCCATCCATCCATCGGCTGCTCCTAACAGTGTCCAGCGCTGCCTCAGACAGCGGGGGATTGGCTGCCTTCACGGTTCAGAGCTCCTGGATGTGCTGAAGGCAGCAGCAGTGCTCTGCTCACAGTCCCATGCTGCTCACTTCTATGTGTCCTATGCCAATTATGTGAAGAGTGTAGTGATGTAAGCATGCCAGAGACAGCGGCTGACAGTGGAGACAGGAGGGAGCGGGCTTACCTCTCCTCCTCTGTGGCCCCTCCCCTCACAGATCCTCTGAGAGCCTGGAGCACGAGCACATCGCGGCCGTGGTCGCTCACACTCACACGGACTGCCTCGTCACTGTGGGGCTGAAACACAGAGGAGGAGGGCTGTTATCACCGAGGAGATTCCCCTGTATTTCCTCCCACACAACCTCCACTCATTTCCATAATAATGCTCTGTCTAAGCCGCCGCTGTTAATGAAAGCAAACTTCAATATGCCTTTATTCAGTGCTTATCGGTGGTCCCCATTCATAGATTAACATAGAGGACTCATGCATATTGTAATTACACTAATGTAGTGAGTAGGTTCACTGTGATTTGGGTTGTGAAATGACACACTCCAGTCAGAGCTATTATTTTAGAATGAAAACATGGCTGACAATGAATATGACATATTTGTTTCTGTTTCTTTACTGTTTATGCTGTTCAACTCGCCAGTAAGACAAAACCATTCAGCATTATTATGTAAGAGGTGACTAACAACTGTAATAGTATATTTTTACAAATCTATTTTAAAGTTACAGTAGTATTTGGTTAGAAACAAAGATGCTGTTGCTTGACAGTGAAGGGTCTGGCAGGGATAATAGCCCTAATGAGGAGCTGACCATGTGGTGCACGCATCCTGCATCCCCCCTTTTACCGCTCCTCCACAGACAACACTCAAAGCAATGGCAGTCTTTGTGCAGGGTTATTTATTTATTTATTTATTTATTACATTGTTTTCCTTCACCTAACAAACACCAAGACCCCTTCATTTTAGAATTCCAAGCATAGACTTGTGTTCTTGTGGTAACACTGACATAAATATTGGTAGTAAATGTTTATTGTCTGTATAACATGCTTCTCTTAAAGACAATAATACTGAACACATCTGAGGTTGGACCCTGTCAGAATATGAACATTACACAGATGAGCAGTCGCGTCTCCAAACAGCAGGGATCAGACCCAGACAGGACCATTAATGGAAATGTTTGCAGCAGGCCTCTTCCTTGATGTGGTTTATCAGCCTGTACAATGTAATGGGAAAATCAATGGTGTTTTATATCTTTAGCAGACGACTTCTATACTGAAGGGAGGCATAGACTTATACCAGAGCATACCAGAAAAAGCCCATATGGATTTCGACCATTTTGTTCTCAGTAAATTTACCAATGCTCTAAATGTTTAAAATATAAACCAATAATCTCATACTAGTGAAATGACATCTTTCTTTTCCTATGACAATGTTACGTGTTCCTCTGGGGATCCTCCCACTTTCACTGAGGTATTCTGAGCGAGTTCCACCAGAAACATTTTTTTCTCAGTTCAAGGCGAGACACTGCAGGTGAATGAGAATAAAATCTTAGATTAAGAGATATTAATTTGAAACTTTTGAAAGTAGTTTTCATATATAAATAAGGCTGAAATCACACATATTTGGGACATATATATCTGAAATACAGATAGAGTCAGGTTTTAACTTCTTGTATGTTTTAAATAGTATTTGAATAAACTAGATTTTACTGGAAATGTGCACAGAAACTTTGCAATTTTGCCCCATTTTTTTTATTAAAAACTTTAATAAATCAGGTTTAAGATTACATATATACAATCCTTCTGTATGATCAAAATCTTGCAAATGATTGGAAGATGGGAAAGTTTGGTTTCAAGATAACATGAAATAATTTATCACTGACTGGACAATGATTGAAAACTAGCAGTATGTGTTTATCAGAAAGCAAACCTAAAGATAATGAAAAAAAAAATGTTATGCTTCTAGTGCCTTAGAAAAAAAGCAGCACCATTCATATTCACTTTCAGTATTGCATAATTTCCATAACCTCAATATGGCTCATCCATTTCACATGTGTATGTTCATTGTATATTAAAGAACTCTACTTCCTCCAGCTGGGATTTCGCAAATTCCTCAAAGCTCTTTGATGTCTTTTATATTTATATACATCATGTAAAGTGTGCATTGTACTGCACCAATTCTGGATTATGTTGTAGATTAAAACATGCGATAAACTGAAAATGCTCTCAGATAATCTCAGATAAGCTTGATTTCTAGATACGCATTAAACTAAAGGTCGTAATATCCAGCCATTAGGATTACCCGAGTTATACTTCAGAATTTCAAATGTACTGTACATGCATTTGCATAAAAATTTACATTTATATAGTTTCACTTTCTGCTTCTTCTAAATTATTATCAGACAGGATGGAGTATAACACATATTTCAATGAGTAGCCAAAAGGTGTCTGCTGTTATGAGGAAAGGTCAAACTCCTACTGTACTGGAATCCACCCTCTGCTCTCACATACAATGGCATGAGGCTTGGCCCAGTTCTTCTACGTCAAGTCTTCCTGCCTTTGTCGAACGCTGCTGCTTATAAACGCAGCTGGCAGGAAGGGAAAAGCCCAGAAGGTCGGCCAATCAGACGCTTAGTTTAGAGCACAATGACAGGTGTGATGTTTCAAAATGTAGGAAAGGCGCAATCAGGGAGGGACGAGCTCACAGTTTGTCCTGGCACTGTTCCTAAAATAAGTTTAACATTATTATTGACCTTGAGGGAATTTGTCTTATGCCGCTAGGACAGAAGCTTTGTCCAGAACCACAGGACACCTACCCCACACAGAGGACTCTAACATAACATGTATCTGGCCCGGAGGGTTGACCAATTCAACCAAAACTAAGCAAATTATTTAAAGCACAAAGTCAAATAGTATGTCACTTGATTTATTTAAATTATTTGCTTTTTTTTTTTTTTTTGCACCAATTTTAATATAAACAAAGCAAACAGATGTACAAAACGAAGACAACGGGACATATGGTTCTGAAGCCCTAGACAATCATATGGTGTCATGAAAAGTATCATTCTGGCCTTAGTGTGCACTCACATCACATTAAACATACCGGGTACATCTAAACCAGGATTAAAATGAGACCAATTCAAATGTACACCAGGACTGAGCCAGGATCAAACCAGGACAAGTGTAAACGCATCTCATGCACTCCATTCTCATGAATTATTGGTGGTTCGGGTTTACACCATTATTTAATAATGCAAACTGCCAACAGTATTTTCAACAAATATAATTTCTGTAATTCCCAGCCACAACATTGTCAACATATTTTAGGTATAACATATCCCAATATCATGACAATAACTTAAAATTGTACAATTTCATAACATCTCAGTATCCTTTGAAGACAGTATACATTAATGCTCTACTCCCTGTGATGCTACTATACATTGACATGCATCATCAAAAGTTTTTAAAGGTACCCTTAGTAACTTTTTTCTGATTGTCAGCATAGATATGTTATTGTTATGCCCAGAATGTTCCTCACAGTATGGCGTTAAACATATCTCCATAGATACAAGCACAGGTGGCACCTCCAGGCCAAGTTACAGGTCAGCTCCATCGAGAGAGCTTCATAGTGCACCTTTTGTTATTAAGATACCTTACTCTTCTTATATTCTAAGAATATGTACTGTGACTAACCTCTTTTATTTTATCTGGTCCCTTTCCATGGATTTGAAAAAGACGGCATCCATCTTTGGCCAGTCTGTGAACCATCTCCAGTCTGGACAGGTCCTCCTTACACTGCATGATGCATCTGCTGCCAGAGTGCAGGGCAGGAGTTGGCCCAAACATGTACCTTAGCCCACAGTCCCACATCACTGTCTGTTTGGCTGGGTCCTGCTTTTCATCCTGTAAAACAGCATACAAACAATACAGTGTTCACTGTGCCACAAATCAATGGTTGAAAAGTTAGTTATCGAGGATCTCATAAAATAACATACTCACCATTTTTTCCCTTTTATGTTACAAACTTCAATGTCCCTATCCTGTCCTGTATTAGTAGATCAGTGTGCTTATTTTCAGTGAGTGACTTGACTTATTCCTTGCCTTTCTTAACCGCCAGGATGGGAGTGAGTTAGGTGGGTTCAGGAAACATCTGGAGTACAGGACAGTCCTAAAAAGGAAGTTTCAAAATCCTGTGCGGACAGGAGAAAGGGCACAGTACAATGGGTGGCCCTGCAGTTTGGTAAAAGTGTTCAGCCTTAGAAACACAGACAACCCTCACTATTTAAGCAAACTTAAGACCTGTCTGTGGCTGGGAGTACCCTCATGTCATCTCTGTGGACCTGATCGAACTGTGTGGCTTGATTCTAGAGAGTAACAATATCATGCTCCCAGGGAGGCAAGGGTCAGTTTTCCACATTGATTAGATTGTCTTTAAAGGGATATCTAAAATGAAAATCAACAAATATTAAATCTAATAAAAGGGAATTTGCATATTATCAAATGCAATTTACCTTCCCCCCATGTCTTTTAAATGATGTTGAATGTTGTAATGCCACATACCTATTCTCTATGATCATTGATACAACGTGGTGTCTATGTACAAGGAGATCAGCTGTATTATGTTTTATTGTTGCATCCTTTGCTCCATTGTCTGCATTGTGATGGTCCAGTGAATCATTGGAAAGCCATTCTACGACAGTGACTGTAAACTGCTGATGCAGCAGCAGTGTAGAAAGAGCAAAGATCTGTCTCCATGAGCAGCTTCTCTTGGAGACTAAAACAGTAAAATGCTCCTCTATTGTTTTACATGGTTTTGCTCACTTTAATCTGTAAATGCAGAATTCATACACCATATTTCTTCATATTGTCTCTTGTTTTTGGATCTTATGTTGGGAAAAGTATAAGGTTCTTAATAATGCAAAATAATTATAACAACCCTTTCTTCTAGCTCCGCAGAGCACCACTTTGTACAAAAAGCACAGACTTTAACAGTGCTCCCACTGACCCACTTTTTAAATAAACGAATTGCAAAGTGAAAATGCCTAAAGCCAGGTTTTCCGATGCTGGTGTCTTTGAGGACTATGACAGGAGCCAAGGGAATATACACAGTTACTGTAGGCCTGTGGCACTAGTGATGAAACTTTACATGGTTTGTTACAGTAACCTGAAACAACCCAGATATAATCTAATGCAATGTTTCTGTAAAATGCGTCTTAGCATCAGTACTATAAAGCATAATGTGGGTATTGTTAATGTTATGATGCTGTTACCCAAATCTTATGGGCCTAATACAGGCTACTCTTCACAATGCATTAAATGGAGAACTGACTTGAGAAAATGTGGTAGGCATCACCTGGACCGCAATATAAGATATTTAGAAAACCGCAGGCATTGACAGCCCATTATACTGTTATACTGGTAATTAGGTCAACCCTGGTCTCAAGATGATTTAACAATCCGAAATAGGCTAAAATCAGTCATTTGCATCAATATATCGGTAAAAATCAACATTCTAACTACATAAGCTAACTACGGTATCCGAAGATCAACAGGACGCACCACGTTGTTGTGCTGTTTGTTTTTTTTTTGTTTTTGTTTTTTTGTTTTGTTTTTTTGCTGTACGATAGCTCAACTATTCTTCAAGTTACTTTATCATCACGAAATGTATAAAAGATATTTTTGAAGACTTACAGTTGGCATGTCAGTATGGTGAGTCTGTTTTCCTCTTTATGCCTCTTTAGCCTCTTAGGCCAATTTCGTATGGAATTTAAGCAAAGCAGGCAAACTTGCAAAGTATTGTAATATTTATTTTTTATTAGTATTAAAATCTAAATCCGCTGCTGCCACAGGTTAAAAATATCATATTCTAGTGCAGGCATGCTTTTATTGCCCAATTTTCGTGGTTGGGACAATCTGGCACAATTAGGACCTCTACTGGACAATTTGTGTATTACAGCTACTTGTTTTTTACAACCAGTCCAGCGTTTCATTTTCAGTGAATTAACTAACAGGACTTACTTCCATAAACAAATGGTTTGGTTGTATAGGTTTTATTTATTTATTTTTATTTTTTCACAGACAATCTAGTACAAAAGGAACAAGATATTGGTTAAAATTGAAAAGGTCCTTGTCATGTTTATGAAGCTGTTCACTGGTTAAGGTGAGCTGTTTAACCCAACAAAAGTACAGAAAAAGTGATACTGCTGCTGTTAGAGGAATACAATACAATACATGTATCAACTCTGAAAATACAACCAGATAGAAAGTCATCAAAAACCACTACTAGCACGCTATAAGTGAATGAAAATAATGTACTCTGAATGTTTGATTCATCCACAGAGAAACAAACCAGGGGAACACTTTCACTCATGTCCATTAAAGAGAGCTGAAGAATGTAACAGTCTTTTGTCAAGTTCCCTTTATGTTCCTTTAGGACATCCTGGAATATTTCCAAGTGGACGGATCAGTAACATCTATGTTGTCTTCACAAAACAGTAGTATGAACTGAAAGTTCTGTGTATCTTCTCTGCTTTAGACACCAACATGCACGTTTGTAGGTTTCTGTAGTTTGCCATATCTGCCCTGTTGTGCCTCTTATTAGCATGGCTTGCCCAGAGGGAGAGGCTATCCCGCTCTTCTTTACCTGAGTTATAAGCAGCTGAGTTGGGACACACATTTGCTGAGATGTGCTTAAATGAATGACTATGTCACAAGTGGATGCTGAGAGACATGGAGAGAGACATTCATTTCACAGGCGTCAAGTTGAGTCAGTGCAGATAGCCCTGTTTGTCTACATGTGTAACACATGTACACTGTGATTTTTATGTGTCTAATCTGTGTTTTCTCTTGGTTTTGTGAGCGTACATGAAGTACATAGTATGTCCCGTGGCAATGAATAACACAGAAATGATGACTAGGTATCCAAAGTGCTGCGGCTGTGGAGCAGAGATGACCATAATGAAGTGAAGCAGATCCATCAGGTAGTTCATGGAGCTCTGGACCCCATTAACCACCCCACGCTCGGACTCCGAGATGTTCTCCTGCAGCAGCTGCGTCACTGTCAGGTCAAAGGACCACAGGCCTGAAACATACACACACAGCTATGGCTTACTAGTTTCTTATAATTTAATTCACAAATGCTCAACAAACCTCTCAGTTTGACTTACCTATACGTGCTGTAATGACGCCTAGAAACAGCAGAATAATGGAGATGTACGACTCAGGTTCAGTGCCAGTGGGCACATTGTCAAAGAGCACAGTGTTGTTGGTCCAGTGGATGGAA
>KN485859.1:59573-97619 GCA_000787095.1 Periophthalmodon schlosseri
GGGTATGTGTGTTTTTGACTCTGGCTTGTCATTCCTCCCAGCTCAGAGGAGTTGGAGTCAGTGAATGGCCTCAGAAGGCTCATGTCCATGGGGCTGCCCGGAGCAAAGACAGAGCTGACGCAGAGCAACAAGCAGCCCAGGTGCAGACAGCTGGAGATGATCCCTGTGTTGACCAATCCAAAGGACTTCCTCAGTCTGGTGAACAGCACAGTCCCCATGAGCCCAGTGATTGCCGACACGCCCATCAGAATACTGAGCAGGGAGCCGCTTATGCCCTGAGTATAGGCGTAGCCTGTGGTGATGCAATCAAAGCCCAGTACTGTGGTGTAGAGGAAGGCTAGGCCCATACCAGCCAGGAACACAGGCTGGTGGTAGTAGGACCTCCAGCCATCCTTACAGGTGCTCACGAGGCACTGCAGTCTGCGTAAACCCAAAGAAAGCTCTCTGGGATGTTTTAGGCCAGTGTTACTGGGCTCCTCTGTTGGAGGTGGAGATAGAGTCCCATTCTCTTGAGCTGAAAAATATATCCCATCTTATTCCATTACTACTACAACAGTGCTATTTCCAAGAATTAAGGAGTGACTGACATAATATTTGTAAAATGATTTGCTTTACTTGCCTTGTGACCTCCTTTCTCCACTCTGCAGATAAGCCATATCTACCTCCTCAGCCGGTGGTTTGACTGAAAGTGCTGGCACAATTCGATACACTCTTGATAAGAAGAAAAATTCCACAATCAGAGACACCAAGTTCCAGCCCAGGATGAAGCCACAGCCCACCACATTGGAGGCCAGGGTCATGACCTGCCCCACTGCCAGGGGGGCCAGGATGTTGGTCACCTGATCGATCCTCCTCATGGTGGCATTCATCCCTGTTTCAAAATGACAGTTTAAGTACTAGAAGGACAGGAGTAGGTTAGTCTTTTTCATGCATACAGTATTTTAAGGACATTTTCACAACATGCACATTCACAAACAAAAACAAAGCTGTTGTTTTATCTCACCAGCTAAGTGGCCGCGGTTGTACCCTGTGATTACAACAATCCAGTCCCTCTGAATGGCAATGGTCAGAGCAGTACTTGCAAGATTTGCCACATCTGCCAGGACGATCACCACCGTGTAACAAACCACCTTGTGTAAGTTTTGTGATGCAACAGGTTACTATGACAGCACAGAGTAGCCACAAGCTCAGAGGCATCAGGACCACACAACATATAGAACAGCAGAAATCCGTCATAGAAGATAGAATATTCAAAAGATTTTAAGTTAATTATGACACATGTCAAGAGTCTACTCACAGTGAGCCATCCATCCCAGATCTGCTCAATCCAGTTCTTATAGGAGAACACCAACATGAGAACAATGCTACAGACGGTCACAGAGATGTTCTGGATAAAGAGTGATGCATGTGCAACTGAAATGGAAAGAAAGAAAAATTACCCTTAAAGATATACTTATATAATAAAACAATGGTGAGAATTAAGTGCTTACCTTTATTCCTGGGGTTACGGTCGACCCAGTCACCGATCAGAGCGCCAAGTAGAAGCACTGATCCGGCCAGCACCAGTCCAAACACTGCAGTCAGGAGCAGGTTTCGGCCGTACAGCTCAATCAGAAAGACTGAGATCGCAAAATGCCACATGCGATCACCCTGTGTCACACATTCACTGTGTTTGAAATCTGAACACTCATCATATTAGCTCATATTAGCCAAGGGTTTGCATAAAAATAAGAAAAACCTTACCCACATAGATAGTGCTCCACTGACATAGATGAGAAATCTAGGGCCTTTGAGGTAAATAAGAGCGGAACCTTCAAGAAAAATAAACTGTATTTAGACTGTGTTGTAAACTACAAATATAATTGCATACATCGTATCATCACCTGATATACTGCTGCCTTTTTTTTCTCTTTTTGATTGATCGTTTTCAATCTCCATCACACCCCGTCCACATGCAGATTCCTCTGCTCGGTGTGACATTGCTTTCTGTAGGATTACAAACACTATTCAGCCTTATAACAGACATTAGCATTATGTTGAACTGTCTGCAGTCATTGGATATTTAAAGCTAGAAGTAAGCACTTTCTGCCATTGACTGGGAATATGATGCAACATTAGTTGTATACAGTAACAGCACTGTTCAGATTCAAAGTATAAAGGGCAGTCTTACCTTTGTGCTGATATTTAATCAATCCTTTTGGCTTTAGACACTGTATCCATGTATCCTAGTTTGGGATGTTGCTGTTTCCTAAAGGCTGGAATTCAGTGTTCAGTGTTGAGGTGCACTATTGTGTGAAAATGCCAGAAAAGCAGAACATGCAGCGGGAAAACAAAGGCAGCCAGCATATTCCAAAGCACGTGATCCTGGACAGACAATATCTGCGTTCACTCACGCCACAAAAAGCACAACTGTGTAACTGGTATAACTCAAAATATACACAACATAACACATGGACAGGGAGGCTGTGCTTGTACCCTCATCAAGGGGTCAGGCTACTGCTCTCTGCTGCTCATTAATCAGAGCACTTCCATATACAAACTTTGAATATTGAAAAACTCAGTAACAACTCAAATAAATCCACTGTCCTCTATATTTATTTTTGTGATACACTCCAGTAAAAATTACATACAGTTAAGTGCAGTTTGTCAAGTGACATGTTACATGGCAGTGCATTAGATATGTCTATAAAATCCTCCACAAAAATATTTCAGAACAGTTTTAATGCTGTCTGTTTTGAAAGTACGTCTTCAGATAAATTATGCAGTTATACAGAGCCACAAGAGGAATCGACACAACCGGGAGCACAGAAAGGAGTATGCAAATAGCTGCAACCCATTCTGGATAGTGAAGAACATCAGCCATGGGGAAATGAACCTGCAACCCAAGGTGAGTGTCAGTTGACCTGTTTAGCAGTTGTAGTGTTCTTGATTAAACTTACATAATCTGGATTCCAGGCTTGATATGTGACTGTAGTTTCTGATTCCACAAAAACATATGCCAGAAAAACTGTTAGAAGCATAAGGGGGCTAATGACGCACCAGGTGATCTGCCAGAACAGGTTTGGTCTTTTGCCTGTCATCCACTCAATGTCCGCAATAAACCTGTGGACACACTGAGATGTATAACACTGTCTATTTTAAGTATATCATTAATATTAAAGGTGCATTGTGCAGTTTTTCTGGTGGAGGGTCTGCCACCTGCTTGTCTCTGTGGAGGTGTCATAGCTTTGCCTGTAACTTGTCTATCTCCAAGGAGATGAGCAGGTGACACCACCAGGCAGAATTACTGGTCAGATCTGGGGAGAGACATTCATATTCTCACCAGGAATTGATCTCTCAACACTTACACCATCAAACCCCTTGACTACAGAGCAGCATATGTTTTTTCTGTATTACTTCTACTATATTATTATCAATTCAGTTTTCACCTTTTTATGCCATAGATATAGACCACACTAATCATCTCAAAGAAGGCTATAATGAGCAGTGGCAGTGACCCCACGTAGCTGTTGAAAATCTCCAGCCAGTAATTTCCAGATCCTAAGGTGAATATTAGCCCCACACCAAATGAGGTGAGACAAATTAAGCCTGTAGATAAAAAAAAAAATAAAAATTAGACAATATATCTTTTTAATCCTCAAAATATTCTATCTAGTAACTAAGCATTTGTAAATAATTTGTCCTATTACCTGTTAAAAGCTCCTTTGGAATCCAAGATGGTAACACGTGAAGGTCCAGCAAAGGTGTGAGGACCCCCTCTAGATTCCCAAACATGGAGGAGAGGCCGAGCATAAACAGCATCACGAAGAACAGCACGGACCACACCTGGGACCCTGGCATTTTGATCACCGCTTCAGTGAACACTATGAAGGCTAGTCCAGTCCCCGATGCACTCTGAAGGTAGTCATGGTAATAATAATGTCATTTAGTACAATATTATATTACCTCTCAGATGACTTACCTGATCAAGATAAGTTTGTAAGTCACAGGTTTTCAGTTGGAGGCTTTCCACCTTAGAGGGATCACTGAAGTTTAAATGTTCAAACCATTCTTCATAGTTTTGTCGAGTTATGTTTTTATCCCCAATATTAAAAGCATTGGTCAGTGTGAGTACGTTACTAAATAAAAACAAATTAATCATAACTTAAATTGACCTATATTGATACAGTGTATAGCATATTGGATCACTATAATTATTAAGGTGTTTGTTTGAATACCTGTTTTGACAGTCAATATAATTTTCATTTGCCAAAAATCCAAGAATTGCAAAAACTGGAATTGAGGCATATAAAGAAGTAAAGCTGTTGACGCATCCAACTATCAAGGCATCGCTTTCACAGTTGTTCCTGTAAAATATAACTTGAAATTATAACTTACAGTACCATTGTATACACTATGTTCATGCCTTTTATATATGTTACTTTTGTGGATTATAGCTGGAAAAAGCAATAAGTCCTCCAAATGCCAAAGAGAGTGAAAAAAATATTTGAGTAGCAGCATCCAGCCAGACTTGAGGATTTTTCAATGTTTCCCACTGTAATGCATGCAAAATATTATCTTTTATCTACCTTTACACTCTGCAGTTACTAGTTAGTGACAAAGCAGTGAGCAAAAACAACTCACATTTGGTGTGAAGAGGTACACTAGGCCATCATCAGCCCCTGGTAGAGTTAAAGCTTCAATTAAGAAAATGGTTAACACGAGGTATGGGAATGTGACTGTGATATAAATGGCCTTTCCAATGGTTTCGATTCCTCTGATAAAGCAGATGTAGACCAGACACCAAGCTGAGGCCAAACACAGCACTAACCACCACTGCAAACCACCACTTGTTTCAACGTTAGCAGAGATGTTCAGTGTCTCCCGGTACCAGAAGTAGTTCACTGGAGTGCTGTCCTCACACTCTGGTATATAGCCTCATAGTATATGGAAAGATAGGTATGTATATTAGCAATAGAAGATTGTTTGGTACTTTATAATGACTACACCTTAATTAGATTTAATAAAGCATGCACAAATACTTATTACACAATGAACAAAGTTTATACAGGCTTAGTAACTGCTTCATTAAGGGGTTAGGAGTTAGGTTTTAATTCTTATTAAACTAGGTTTCTTATTAAACTATTTATTAATTAGGAATTAAGTCTTTATTCATGCTTTATTAGGAGTGTTGTTAAAATAAAGTCTTACCAAATGTTTTGTAGAGTTAATATGTAGCCTACCTGTGTGGTTGCTATTCAATGGGCAATCGGTCCAAGGAAGAGGATTTTGGAATGAATGGAAAAAGTACCAGAGAATCCAGGCAAGAATCATGTTGTAAAAAAGGCCCACCAGAAATGATACAAATAAAGAAGCCACACCTTTGGACGCACATTAACACAAAGATGTAAAACTTTAAATATTAAAGTATATATTTATTTTATAGTATTTTATTTACCTAAACCTCCCATATACGGTGAAATGGAGGTCCACACTCCGACACTTCCTGTTCGGAGCCGCTGACCAATGGCCAGTTCTAAGTACAACAGAGGGAGCCCTTCAAACACCAGAGCAATGGCATAAGGGATGAGAAAGGCCCCTAGCAAACAAATGAAAACAACGACTTAACAATGCACATGCAACTGTGGAACGTTTGATCAGATATATGCATATATTTTGCTAATTCATAGATTGGGGAAAGTACTAAGTATTCTACCACAAATCATTATGCTACATTAACTCCAAGGTTTTTTTTTTACTTTACTTTAGTAGTGGTAGCATCAGTGGTTTTAAAGATATTTTTTGTATTTGTTAAATAAACATGTATTTAGTTAATACTCATTTGAATTAGATCTTTTTTGGTATAAATAAGCATATTCCTACCTCCACCATACACTTGGCACAAATATGGAAATCTCCACACGTTACCGAGACCCACAGCAAATCCGATACAAGTCAGCAGGTACTGAACCTTATTGTCCCATTTTGGCCTCTCCTCTGAGTCTTTGGCTTCTCCAGACATTGTGTGGTCAGCACATTCATCTTCACTATCCATTGTTTTTTAAATACCTGCACTTTTGACTATTTTTATTCTTGACCTTCCTCCTCTGTGTGGAGCAAAATGAATTCTCACAGTGACTCATCTATGGGAAAAGCTTTTGTGTGAGTTGCTGCTGTATGTTTTTGATAAGAAAGAGCAAACAAATATGAATAATGGCTTTTAAGACTGTATTAGTAAGAAACTACGTCTAACATAGTCACGCAAAAATAATTCCCCCTTGTATTTTGAAATTAAAAATAAAATATCTTATAAACACATAAACATGTCATATATTACGATGTTTAATCAATTATGCAACAAATAAACTGTAAGATGGTTTTAACCAAAATTTCAATAAACCATTTCCACTTCTTTTATGTAAACAGATAATACCCAATGAGACTAGAACAATTATTCAGCAAATGATTATTATAAATTTATACGTAATTTATTAAAAGACATACTGAGTTCATTTGCATAAATAAAACTGCTTATTTTTTACTCATGGTTGCTGTTGAGTTCAGAGAAACACTGCTGTCAAGTAACTTCTCTTGTTTCCTTGTCTTACAGTATTTCACAACTGCAGCAAAAGGAATAGCAAGGCACGGTATCCCCGCCAGTACAAAGATGATGACATAGATCCATGATGGGTAAGTCTTTTCCACCAGTGTTGGAAATTTGTCCTATGTGCAAAAATGAATCATACATATTATAAACATATACAATGTGATCATAGACTGTATATAAAAATGGACATAGCTCGGCTGCTAACCACCACATTCCATCGACTCTGGCTCCAATTCACTTTCTATTAAAAAAGCGTTGCCCCTCTCTCTGTAAGTGCTCCTGTCAGGCTCATCATTTTGGTCTTAAGATGTTCTTATTAGCCCACTCTACATGATCCTGGTGTTTTATTTGGCTATTTTGTCCATAAATCAAAATATGAACATTAATAACAAACCAATGAGCTGCCCTCTTTCGCTGAGGTCCCTTCCGCTAGCATTAGCAACAGGTTTGATTGACAGTGTTGCTAAGCGCCCGCTTCCTGTGGGCAGGATTGCCTTCAATAGCCTCACTCTGGATTGGCTCTTTGGTTACTATGACAGTTTCGGTTGGAATTCCAAATATGGAACTTGGCTCCAAGTTTGCCCCTCAATGAGCTTCATTTGGCTGTAGCTGAATGCTATGGGTGACGTCACACTCCCTTAGTTCACTTCTTTATACAGTCTATGAATGTGGTCCAATACAGAAAAATCAGAAAATATTTTACCGATTCAGGGTCCCATGTTTTGTAGAGAAGCTTTTCAGAAACTTTAGTGACAAAGTAAAACACCAGTATTAAGAACATAATAACTGGGCTGATAAATCTCCAAGATATTTGCCAGAACAAGTTGGGTCTGTGCCCGATCATAAACTTTATATCATCATTGAACCTAGAAAAGAACAACATAACACATGTGAAATCATGTGATGGTAATAGTCATTGGTAGATGTGTGCTTATTGACCTGTCTATGCCATAAATGTACACAATGGAGAACATCTCACAGAATCCAACCACCAGCAGTGGGATGGACCCTCCATAAGTGTCAAACAGAGACAGCCAGTAGTTTCCAGAGCCTTGGATAAAGATTAGACCCACCAAGCAGCAGCCCAGGCATGTTACACCTGATTACAAGATGTAAGGATAGATAGTAGACAAATCAAATTACAGAGGAGTAGACAGAGCAGTAGGGAAACTGAGAGAAAGTCTACATCATTTGATTAATCTATTTTTGAATTGAAAACAATATAATTGGTTGGTTTAGGTCATATGACACAATAAAATAAACCATTCAAATAAACAAAATTAAATCTTATTTTACACATTTTGCCAGTGGAAATTACTATTGGTGTTATTATAATTTGAAGTTGAGTGTTTAAGAGGTGAAGTCAGACTTTTGTTTTGTTTTCATAGAACAGGAATATTTATTATATTGGTTGCTGTCAGGAAAAAGGCAATAGGACATTTATGGATATATTTGTGAAGAACGCCAAAGAGAAAGAGTAGAAAACATGAAGTCAGATGATATGCGGGACAGTAAAGAAAATGCATGTTGTTAGATGGAGTAGACGTTGATGATTTATCGTGACAAAATAATTATCTTAACAAAATTGCATTATTGTTACCAGTTATAGCCTCTTTTGGCCAGGTCTTGGGAAAAACTTTTAGGTCTTGGAGTGGCACTAAAACTCCCTCAATGTTTCCAAACATAGAGGACAGTCCGAGGCAGAAGAGCATGATGAAGAAGAGCACAGACCACAGGGGAGATATTGGCATTTTAGTGATGGCTTCTGTAAACACAATAAAGGCAAGCCCTGTGCCTTCAACTCCCTACAATATGGAGAAAAAAAATCATTCTGACAATATTTTAAAATAGTTTTACGTAAATACAAACTGAAAATTTACCTCACTAAGAAATGTGTTCAGGTCACAAGTCTCGAGATGTAGTGTTTGAAAGGCATCAGGATTTGTTGTGTTGAGATTCTGAATGACCTCAGTGTAGTTACTGGTAGTGATTTCACCCTCAGCTAGATCAAATGCATTTAGTATTGCCAAGATATTTCTAAAACACATATGCAAATTGAAGTTTGAACAGCATTCTCAAATTCTACTATTCAAAATTTGAATAACAGCCACAAAAGACAGGAAGTACCCGCTTAAACAGTTGTCAAATCTGTCCGTGGCTCTGAAGCCTATGATGCTATAAATGACAGTTGCAGCGTACACAGAAGTGAGGCCGTTGATGGTGGAGATGATCACTGCATCCTGTTCACAGTTGTTACTGACAAGAAAAAGTCAATATATGTTCAGATTTTATAGATTACATTGTAAATGACTGATATATTATAACTCACTGCACTGAGTTGTAGCTGGAGAAAGAAATGAGCCCACCGAACGCCAAAGAGAAAGAGTAGAAAACTTGTGCACCGGCGTCAAGCCATGTGGTGGGTTTGGACAGCTCTGACAACTAGAGGGAGTTAGAAGGTAAATTAGATGATATGATAAGTATGATAGCAGAGAGATCACCGGAGATTTAAGAGTTGCCCTGGTAGATAAACATCTAATTGAATTACATTTTCTATAAGATAAGTTGTTTTTTTATTATTATTATTATTATCCTTTTTTAAAAACTCCACTGTAATATATGTTACTTGTGTAGAGCTTACGTCTGGTGTAAAGAGAAACTTTATTCCATTCAGGGAGCCCTTCAGTGTTAATCCTCGGATCAGAAATATTGTCAGCACAACATAAGGAAGTGTTGAAGTCACATACACAGCCTACAAACACATTCAGAAATTATAGTTTGGATAAATCATTTAGATTTATAGGTGTGAATATGCAATACCTTTCCAGTTGTCTCTATTCCCCGTATGATACACAGATAGAGCACAGTCCATGCACAGATATGGCACAGCAGCAGCCACCATTGCAGCCCACCATCCTCTTCAATGTGTGCAGTTATGTTCAGGGTCTGTCTGTACCAGAAGTAGTCCACAGAGGAGCTCCTCTCACACTCTGATACTGGACCTGCCAAATGTCAAGTGCATATTTCAACTTAGCAGCATTTGTCATTGTAATCATTAGGCCTACACATATTGTTATGACTATTATGACTATTGTTACCTGTTAGGTTTAAGTTGACCGGACACTGACTCCAAGGTAGACTATCTTGAAATGAATTGAACAGGTACCACAGAATCCAGCCAATGATGGTGTTATAGTACAGACTGATTGTTAGAGACACGCCCATAGATGCAATACCTGAAAATAGTTTTCCAACATGTTGTTTTTCCAATATTGCATTTGTGCCAGTATTCCTAAGAAAGGTCAACATACCAACGCCGGTTAGATAGGGATTAATAGCTCCCCACATTCCTAAACTGGCTCTTCTTAAACGCTGACCAATTGCAAACTCCAGATGTAGAAGTGGGATTCCCTCCAGTACCAACAGAATCAGAAATGGAATCATAAATGCCCCTACAATGTTAAAAAAAAAAAAAAAAAAAAAAGTTTTTTCCCCTTTTAAAAAAAAAAAAAAAAAAAAAAAAAAAAGTGTGTTTCAGTGTATTCTGTTGAGCAGGTAACTTCTCTGACATTTGTCACATACCCATCAATCATTAAGGAGCCTCGTCAATGTACAACCTGTAAACTGTTTTCATCAATTTATTAATTCAGTTTTTTTTTGGGTCATTTAAACTTTCTCAAGCAGTAACTTTTTTTTGACTAGTTTTCAGACTTTGACTGTACAGTACTTTTACTACTACTTGACTAATATATTGTTTTTAAATAAATGAATTAATTTAAAAGTTTGGTTCCTCCTCTCTGTGTAAGTCTACAAGTGACAAAAGCTATTATGTTGATAATATGAAATTATTTTGAGCATGTTTTTTTTGCATCACTCATTTAGATATAATTTAGTCTTTCAAATTTTGTTTGAGCCATTTTTTTATGCATTATTTTTTATTTTGTCCAATTACATAAGTTGGTATTATTCTTATCTAACAGCTTCAAATTATAAATCATTAATCATTAATCATATAAATCATTAATCAAATTATAAATTACACCTAGACAATTCTTCAATTAGGCCTACTTCTACTAGAGTTGTAGTTTCCCCAAATACTTTTTTACTCTTACCTGAATAGTTTTTGGGCCACTATTTTGTATTCATACTTTAATAATATTCTTCAGTACATTTTTGGTTACTCTGCCCACATCTGTCCCCTTTATAAATATTCTTTATAAATATCTTACTACACACATTTTACATTTAGCGCTTTTATTTTATTGTTGTAATCAATTTATTTTTAATTTGGGGTATTTACTTCAAATTCACTAATTTTAAGCTTGTTTTTGTTTTAAATATGAAAAAATAATAGTAAAAATGTAATCATCTCTTACCTCCTCCGTGACTCTGACAGAGATAAGGGAAGCGCCACACATTTCCGAGCCCTACGCAGAAGCCCACACAGGTCAGCATGTACTGTGCCTTGTTGTCCCACTTGGGCCGGTCCCCTGCCTCCTCCTTCTCCAGACGCTCCAGTTGTTCATGGGACAAGATTCTGTCTTCCAGGCCTGGATTTGGGAACCGAAGCTTCATGGTCTTTAAAGGATGTTGTCGTCAACTCACTACAAGAGACTTTCACTGTATGAAGCAATGGAACTCTGTAATAGATTGACAACATTTAGTGCCGCTGGTTATTGGCTTCAGGCATGGGGTCTCTATGCTTTTGCTGAGTAAGACAAAAGTTTTATGAAAGTCCAAAGCACATTGGCTCAGTTTGTTTGAAAAAGCAAATTAGGAGCAACCACTGATTCCCTTACTGAGTGCAAACGTAATTTCTCCATTTAACTTGATTTTTTAGACATAAATGCATATACATTTAGTTAATAATTGTTATATTTCTATTTTTTGCTAGTTTTGTATCATAAAATACCTATGCATTATTTATTTTCAGTTAAAAAAACAAAACAAAACAAAAAAGCATTGGTTCCATGGCAAATTATTGCTATGCAGTGTGGTCGTACATTAGATAAATATAGAATCTTTTCAGGCTACTTTGATAAAAGTTATTAATTAAACTAGACCTAAAATTTCAGCTGAAGTCACAGCATATCCAGTGTCAGCACTACAGTAGCTGACTACTGACTGCAGGCAGCAGCACTCGGCGCACTCCCCTTTTACGCCACAGGAGGCCGCCAGTGCGCCTGTAATCTGAGCTCCCTCTGCCGGCTGAGCTCTGACTCCGGGTCCCTTGGCTGAGTTTGAGCGAGAGGAGCGAGCTGCTCACACATCGCTCTCAGTACAGGCGCCAAGTGTAGCGATCCCGTCGGCAGAGTCCATCAGCTCTGCCCGCTATGCCCTTGGATACTGCGGCAGCGTGCGTTTGCCTTCTCACTTAACTTGCTCTGTTTTGAACTGTGGTAGTCACTGTCTGCAGTATCGTGCACTGCGTTGAACCCATGGAGAAAGTCCAAGGATAACCCGGGCTGCATGGTTGTGCTTCTGCAGGAGTCTGTCTGGCGCATCTGATATTCTGATGATCTGACGCTGCATGGATACAGTATGGCGACTTTTGTGAGCAGGGTGCAGTTCTTAGATGATACTGATCCATTCAACAGCACCAACTTCCCCGAGCCGACCAGACCACCTCTGTACACCTTCAGAGAGGACATCCCTCTGATCAATCAGGTCTCTGGAGTCCACAGGCTGCTCAAGGCACCACAGAAGGTATGCAAAACTACTGTCAATTAATTTTTTGGCACTCAGGTTGTTCATTCCCATACACTGAAGCTGATGATGTGGCAAAAAAATAGTACTAGACCATATTAATAACAATAGCCAAAAAAACTTGGTGATAATAATAATAATGTGAGTTGCAAGTCAAGTTTTCACCTTAAATGTTTTGAATTTTGTGATGTTGTAAAGTTGCTTCATAATCCTTTGTTGATGTTTGTTTAATAGTTTATTCACTATCACTTTTGAATTGAGCTCTTTCTTCACTTTATCTCCTCTGTGGTGCTGTGTCCTGAGTTTGGCTGCCTGGATAAGTCACGGCAGCCTCAGGATGTTGTGGATCACCACAAGCCTGGCTTCTATTCTGGTGGCCACTCAGACAGAGCAGCGGGGTGGGATGGTAGCACTTACTACTGTTTGGGGAAGAAATGGGCGGAATTAAAAACACAAACACGACAGGGTTCAGGCCAGATCAGGTTTAGAAGTGAATCTCCTGCACCTTAGACAGAAACAAGTATTTTTTTTCTATTAACTTTATTATTAACCTGATCAGTCACTTATAGTTTTGGACTGACAGTACAAGTAATTGTGAGCAGCTGCAAGTTTAGTGTGAACCTCTAAATGCCACCAAAAACAAACCTGGTGTCTCATTCTTTCTTGGTGGATGCCCTGGTCAGCCCAGTATTAATAGCTCACTGCTAACACATGGTGCGCAGAAAGTCCAAACAGCTTACACATGCTCTGCCTGTGCTGTCGCTGTCAGTTCCAGTGTGGAGGCTGGGGTAAACTGGATGTCCAAGAATTGATGTTAGTTTACATCAGTGTTTCTAACACAGGCCGCCTAAATGTTTAATAGGTCATCTGAACTGTAGAATAACATGTCAGTAATTATTTTGAAAGAAGCATCACTGAGCATCTGTATCGAAGTAGAAGGCTATTACTAAGCAGTTGGGAGTATATAAACAAATAGTTAACAATTTTGTTTATGTTCCACTTTCCTACCGTGTTTAATTTATTTGCACCATGTATTAACTGGATACTGGTAATCACTAGTTATACTTTATTGCAGAAAAATATTGCATAAGTTTCAGTTTGGCATTCACATTCAGATGAATAGACTTGGCCTGTGGCTCAGTGGCCTTGAGGCTCCTGCAAAGTAAATTCAAGGATGGGAGAAAACTCTGGGAGTGGACTCTCTTTAACCATCTTTGTTTGCTGTGTTTCCTTGTATTTCTCTCCATCAGGAATTACAGAGTCCCATAATGAGAAGTTATGCTAAATGCTCTAAAGTACAGGTTCCTTCTTGGTGCCTGTTGGGACTCCTTTAAATTCTTTTGCACATTGTTATGCAGAGCTGAGGTTTTGCTGGTCAGTGCATCTGGGAGTGTTGTCTCAGCAGAGGGCCCTGTCCAATACCAGGCAACATCACACTGTAGTCAGGGATAATAAGGTCATGCCTCTGGGTTCATAGTAAAGTTAAACTTCAACTATCAATGCTCTACTCTACTTTGGATTTTTTAAAACTATAATACTATAACTATAGTGTACATACACAGAAACAAAAACGGTTAGTTGTTACTGCTTATTTTTGATTTCAAATGGTACTGAGGGCATCCCTTTTGGCTTAACGTTTCATAGAGATAGGGACCAACGACTTGCAAAGAGCTTGGAGTAGAGCCACTGCTCCTCTACATTTACAGAGTCCAACTGATATAAAGTGCTAAACAGACAGAAGAACGGATGTATCACAGTCAGAACCATTCAGAAATGCTGTTGGTGGAATGTATTAGTGGAACAGATTATTGCTGAATTTTGACCAAAATTCAATTGGAAATGGTCTTCTATTTATTTTTAGTCTGATCCCTGACTACCACCCGGTCAGAGCACCACAGAATGGTGGTTGAAGGGAGAGGCCAGACCTCAGTGTGAGAGACTTGTGGTCTGGTCTTTGGACTTGGCCTTCACAAAGACATACTGAGTTCATGTCCTGAGCAGAGCACAGTTAAGAGAGCTGCCGCCTCTGATAATCTGTTTCCTGGATTTAAGGACTTTTATTTGGATCACCCAACCTGGATACACACACTCTGAGTAATTAGTAGTGAGAACTGATTACGCAGTATGTTAGTATTTTACAAATTGGATATTGGAGAGGCTGGGATGAACTTTCACAATCTATATAGACATAATACATCACAAGCAACTTAATATCAGTAGTAACAGTACATAAAATAGGCTAAATGAGAGAAAACCACTGATTTTCCACCAGTACAACTATTTAAGTTATATCAATCACATGGCTGCACAGCAGTCCCCCATTCCCATCTTGGTTGTGATTATGCTGTTCACATTGTATATTTGTTGGTCTGATTTGATTTTATTCCCTTTACTTTTTAGCCTGATGACTGTGCTCTGCAGTTGTCCCATAATGGAAGCTACCTTGACTTGGAGTCGACCCTGGCAGAGCAGCGAGATGAACTGGAAGGCTTTCAGGAGGATGGAGGGTAAGGAAATGATTTATACAATTTGATTTAGCGCAATTTGAGTTGGCACAATAATCAAATTGCAAAGGCTACGTTTAGATAATACAATATCCTCTGTAGAGAACAAACTATCCTATCTATAGATAAAATGTTGATGTACCTATAGTTTAGACCTCTACATAGATGCATGGGATTCTTGTATTAGTTTGTCATATTTCAGTCTTCTCTCACATGTTCATGCTCCTGGAGTTGTTTACAATGTGTAATTTGAACAGAATCCTACTTTTTAAACATATATCTCAAATCACAATAACAAATTGGCTAATAGATGGATTACTATTTTTTAAAACAAGCTGATGAATGTCTGTATGTCAGAATCATGCCAATTAACCCTTTAAGTACCATTCTGCAAGTGGGGACTTTGGCGGCCAACAAGTCAATTCAAAATGCCTGCTCTTTTTATCAGCCATATGAAAGGAACGGTGCCCTACATTCTAACCAATTGTTGCAGAATTTCCATGGCATGCGTTCAGTGGTGACCCTTCAAATACCTGGCCCTGAAGCAACAGTGAAGTCATGCGGTCACTTAGGAGGTGTAGACATATCTCATAAGTAATCACTCTCAGTGCTGTGTCCTCATTAGATACAGATCAACCACAGCCATGCCATCAGACCAGGGTAAATTGCTTATAGTATGATTTAGCCGTCATATAAGTGGATCTGGATCAAGAGAAGAAAGCATTAAAATGTTTTACTTTCATACACATATGCGTTCCAATTGTTTTATTAACCCCACATGTTTTTCGCATGTACAGTGATCTCACATATCACCATTTTATTTTGAATTCTCATACCCTAAAGCTGGCATGAGCGTGTCTGGTTGGCGGGACCACAAACACGTAAAGATTTATTTGTCCAACTTGGAATTCATAAGTTGCTCTCTGGATTTGATGTTTCTATTGGACAGTGGAGATGTGTCCTTTCTTCGCTCCATGTGAAATTGTTAGGTGCTTATTGAGCGCTGTGAGGTTAGAGTCGTCCACTTCTTCTCTGGTCGGACCGTGTAGGCTGCCAGCTGGCACAGGCAGGTATGGGATGTGTGTCATTAAACCCACACAGGGCTTTCTATGGAGGCTGGGGTGAAGGTGGTTAGCCAATTATTCTGTAGAAATAGGGCAGTTGTGTTTGGTGGTAGATTCTGGCTCTGTGTGCACGAGATTAGACCCCCTCGGCTCAGTATTGTTGATATGATGATTATGGAGCTAATGAAATGGTTTCAGGTAAGCTTGTTATTTTAAAACAACATCAAGTCATTTTCGGCTGCCCTCTTTATTAAAATTCAGAAGGATTTTTGACAGATCTAAAACATAAGAAGCAACATTTTAGCTGTAGCGTGTAACACGATGAAATGCAAAAGAAAATATATTTTACATAAGATCTTTTCAGGTGGTGTTGGCTACTTTCTACTTCTAGTCAGTCCAGTCAGATTACTTAAAGGTACTCTATGTAACTTTTCTGGTTGGGGGTCTACCACCTGCTTGTCTCTGTGTTATTGCTTTGTCTGGAATGTATCATATCGTGATAAACTAGCAGGTGATGCCACTAGGCCAAGTTACAGGTCAGATCTGTGGAGAGACAAGCCCACTCACATTCTGTGGAACATTCTAGGCAAAGCCAGACAAATCTCTATTGCGACAAGCAGCTGATAGACCTCCAACCAAAAAAGTTACATGGTCCATCTTTAACTTGAAGCTTGTAGTTAGTTACCATAGCTACCTGCTCCATCGAGGTACTTAATAATGGTTCGTAATATTACAGAATAGTACCGATAAAATAACTTTAGGGTTGATTAGTCAAAGACAGTCTTATCTAATGTTGATGATGATTTACCACTAATGGGATTTCCAAAGCCTTATGTAAGGTCCAAATACATCATTCTTTGATGTTTTGCTCAAAACTGTCCATAGCAGTCATACCTCCATCACTTTTCTTGAACCATGTTATTGTAGTGGTGGTCTCCTGGGTTTTTCTGTAATCTTAGCCCTGATCCACAGGAAAGCATATTCTGTGCAGTCTGCGTTCCTGCCTCCTCCTGATCACTGGCCATGGGCTGCACTGGTAATTGATATTAATGACAGATTACATTCCTGAGGTGCCTGTGTCATACCTGGTGTCTGTACAATCAGATTATAGTGACAGACCGCCGCAGAGATCCATGTCATAAGAGCTTAAGGGCCGTAATCATTTCCACACCGCGTTAGCTGGCCCAAAGGTCTACCCTGGTTTTGATTCTAACTTTGAGTCAACTCAAACATAAATCATGAACAGTGTTAAAGGTGCACTCTGTAACTTTTCTGGTGGAAGATCTGCAAACAAAAACTTGGACAGCATTATAGAGACATCCACGACGCAAGTATTGATACAAACAATGTTGACCATTGCTGAATAGTTTTATAGAATGATGTTGAGCTTTAACACAAAGAAAGTCTTGTTATTTGCCTATTTTCTTAGTATCAGAATCGACTTTGAAATGTTAGTATCGTGACAACATTAGACTTTTTCTGTTTCAGCAATAAATGTGCCTGGCCATTTAGCCACATAGTTACAAAGAATCTGTTGTTTTTGTCAGTAGGTAAAATTTGTTGCAGAGATCGACCGATGTGTTTTTTTCATGGCCAATGCAAATACCGATTGCTTATAATACAGAACAACCAATGGACGATGAGCTCTGCCGATATTTTTTGGGCCAGTATATAGGGCTAATTATATCGGCTGACATATATCGGCCTATCTCTAATTTGTATCCTTTGCTTTGCATAAACATCTTTAAGTCAAAAACAGTGGTCTGGAACTATGCTAATGACATTTCACTCTTCTTTTTCTTTTATAAAATATGAATTTGATATGAAATCTTTTATTACACAGTTTTCACACACAGTTTTGCACCATTTACAGAGGAGGGAGTGTTTGCCAGCTGAGAATTTTTACAGAAAGTTGGATTTGCAATAGGAAAATATACATCTCCTATACATGTGTGAAGTTTTACCATTTTGCTTGGGTATTACTTTCACTTGGCATTGATTGACATATGATTAGTCAAATCCTCAAGGACACATATGCCCTGGCTTGTCTTTCGAAGATCACATGTTATTGACTGCCTAATTGATTCCGCATGTGAAATGTCCAGCTGGCACTACAGAAGACACTTTTTCAAATTCCTCCGCCTTGGTTCTGAAGTGAAAAACATGCAAGCCAGCCAGAAGCCATTGTGTCAAATATGCCCTTCATTCTTTATTGACTGCTCTTGATGTGTCTGACAACCAGTTAGAAGTCTATATTAAAGCGCCTTCACTGCTGACCGCAAGTATTTCGGGTTCCTAATCGTACACTATCATCTCTCACTGGACAGTTTTCATTATTTTCATCTTTCTGACCCACTTGGACATTGTTGCCGAGACACAGAGCACACCAGACTTTCATTTGGAGCAGAAAAACGGAAAGTGCATTTGAAAAGAACCAGAGGAATTGTCAAACATCATGGGGCTTAAAGTTTTAGGAGGCAAAACACACTGTGTCGTCTGTTTGTCCAGCAGTTTAAGTCTATTATTAACAGAATTGAATAGTTGAGTTTAATTGGTTACTGGCTGCTGTAGTGCTGGTAAGTGGTTAATGAATGAGCTCTACTGTGAAATAAAGCTTTTTTGTAAATCTTGTGCCTAATTTTTCCATCTTTTTGCCCCCTTGATGCCGCCTCGCTGGCAAGTGGTGAAAATGCTGATTCAATGGCTCTTAGTGGGGCCTTCCTGTCTGCTATTAATCGCTCTGTAAGCTGTAGTGAGGCTTTAGTTTATTTGTATTCACGTTCTGTGGACCCTCATTTGTGGATGGCTGTCTTAGACAAAGCCAGAGAGAGCAGTGCTGGCAGACATCCACTGGTATAGTAAATGTTGTGTTAGGATATACTTTAGGAGGTATATGATGCTTAAACAACTATTATAAAATTGTACTTTGTTATTTTTGAAAACAACAATGACCTCGAAAAGAACATCATGGATAAGTGGATTCTTTCTGCACACTCTGGTGGGTGAACATTTTTGTTAACAATTTTTACGATTATACAAAATGTACCACAAACGATTATTTCAACCCTTTTCACCGTAATAAATAACATTATAATGTATTTTCCCATCCATATATACAGTACACTTTGAAAATAGTGGGCAGTAGAAATTAGGAATGCATCGATCCAGCTTTTTCAGTTCTGATACCGATTGCGATGCTATATCTTTAAATATCTGCCACTACCCGATACCAGTGCAGAGACTGAAAACAGCATTTATTTCCCTTAACCAAAAACAACATAAGACAGAACTGATCCAAATGTGTTATGCAGCTTTGATTTATCTCTCAACAGCTTTGTATAAATGAAAATTGAAACTTTCTGGACCAACTACACCATTAAATAGTCTTATTACATCAATTTATATGTCCAACCAGGATATAACTTGAACCGATATTTGGAAGACGATATCCAATCCAGATTGTATATTGGAACAATCTGGTATCAGAATCAGATTTGTGCATCCTCACTACAAATCAAATAGTAATCCAAGGAGCCCTGTGCCTGGAGAAGTTACCTAGTTATAAAGTTACAAGTTTAAAAGGGAGTTTTAATAATTTGCTTACATGTCAATGTAAACAGTGTCTTTCACTGCCACAAACAAATCAAATGTAAAGTTATGCATAAAAGTGAAATCCAACCGATTTCACTGTAGAAAAAAGAGATGCATCTAAATGTAAACATTAAGTTAGAATAAATCATTGAGTCAAATTTAATAATTAAGAATTGAATAATAGGGAATGCTACAGTACATCTGCAGTAATTAGTAAAGTAGTGATGTAATCAGTGTCTCTTCCATGGTGATGATTTGTACTGTAGGTGCCTAATAGGTGTCTGACAGTCTTGCTGGTGTAGATTTGATTTGTTGATGAGTATCTCGGTCTGTGTAGCCTCATGTCTGGTTTAATCACAGATATAAACTTGCAGCATTGGAGAAAATAAAGCAGGCACTTGGGAAAAATATCTTACTTATTTGCTTCCATAGTACCACAATCTGCCATCTCATTTTGACAAGATCTACACTGACTGATAATACCCCCGTGTCACCTTAGCTTGTTAAGGTGACCCAGGGGGCATGATAACAGTGGGCATATCAAATGTCCCTGCCTCATGCCAAACTGTAGTAGGATAATGGTGCAAAGTTAATGCTATGCTAATGCTGTGCTACTGATAGTGTAAGCTGTCTTATATGAGTGGTGCAAAACCAGAGAGGCTTCTGCTGGAGCAGAGCCAGAGCTACCCCAACACATACGGCTTTTGTAATAAGGGAATAAAAGCCTATTTGTCAGCGAGTCCAATTAAAAGTGTTGCACAACTCTACCTGCTGAGCAGTCAAGAGCCAAGTCTGCCAGCTTAAGTAGCAGGACAGTAGTCAATGGATTAAGTACAAATATGGGGCAAGATCTCTAACTTAGGGCATGTTCACACTTGTCTTGGTTTGGTCCCGGTTTGGGCCCAGTTTGATTTCTAATTTTGATGTGCGAAGTGTGAAGTGTGAATGCACACTTAAAGGCGCTGTTGCTGTATGTGTCATTTCTGATGGTGGTGAGGAGGATGTTAACGGCTTTGTTCCACAGTATGGCATTAAAATCTAACTTGCATTTACTCAATTACATTATTAGTGTTATATTTCTAACCTATACCTTGATCTAGGGATGCCACTTGCTTGTCTCCTTTAATGCCATACTGTATCACCAATGAGACAACAAGGTGGCATACCCTTCACCAGAAAAGTTGCGTAATGCACCTTTAAAGCCAAATTGGTTCTGGTCCCTTTGGTGACTCAAACAGCGTAGTCACTGTTGTTCCTTTTGTTTTTATTGCGTTGTAGTCTTTGTGAACTGTTGACAGGAGGTCACAGAGTCTTCACATCTTTATTAATACACAGCGGCGGAGCTGGCCTGTGAGACACTCCCATCCTTCATAGACTCAAGGCTTTGTAGTTTGGCTGGGAATATATATTGGATATACTGAACTTGCCAAGAAATGCTCAAACATCTCAATAACCAATAACATTATTATTTCTCATGTTATGCACTAGGAATTTCAACTTTTACAGTTTTATAGTTTGTATCATATGTGTCTGTATTAGAGATGGGCACAAATTATAAAATCAACCTCTGTTTTTTTCAGGAGAGGGAAGAAACACAGCATTATTCTTCGGACCCAGCTGTCAGTCAGAGTCCACGCCTGCATCGGTAAGTAACAAAATGGCCACTACTCATTGTGTATTGTTTAAAAAGGTGATTCATATCAATGCAAACCCAGTTACACAGTGGCACGTAAATCTGTTTGTGAGGTCGAACAGCCTTTGATCACCAGCCCGAAACAAGAGTGGGGGCAGTAAGCAGATGCCTTAAACACGTTTCTTTATGTTTCGGAGTTACTGTGTTCTGTCACTTGGTTTTATTGGGCCTCCCGGTGTCTCTGAGTAATGTGAGGGAACTAGTGCAAAGAGCTGAGTGAAACCATATGCAGCGTGCACCCAGGCCACATGTGCTGACACACACGACACACAGTCAATACCAGTTCAGCTTTAATAACATTAGGCCCCAAATGGCTTATCCTTTACTAACAGATGTGTCAGTCTCCTCTCTGTTTACGTTGGATGTCTGATTGATAAACAAAGTACATGAAACACTAAAGTTAGAGACAAAATCTGCAGTAATTTCATTTTGGTTTCATGCACTGTATGATCTCGCAAAACATGAGGAAAACTATGCCCCCACAAGTGCAAAAATAACCCACAGCCTGGAAAAGCTATTAGAAAACTCTCTGATTTCAGTTTTTTTTTCCTTTTTCGGTTTCACCAAAAAGAGTACTGCAAATTTAGATAGAACTACCAAGAAGCAGGAGCTATTGTGTTTATACTATTGTGTTTAATTGACAGAGTACACCTGGCAGAAACATCACATCCCCATTATGCAGCAAGTATTCTTCAGTGTTGCTGTCTTAGGCTACTCTGGATAGATAGTGACCACCAGTGCTGGAGTCTTGGTAGGAAATATTCTGATTGTGGTCGGACAATATGACGATAAAAATCAAACTGGGACCAAACTGGAAAGTCCTAAAGTCCGGACCAAACATTGCTAGTGAGAAAGCACCCTGAATGTCTATTTGATTATTGACCTTGGTGGTGACTTTTAGGTGTGAATCAGCCTGCATTGCAGAATAAAGTTTGTACTTTCAAACACAGCAGATGACATTTGTTATCTATTAAAGACATACATAAAGTGTACATGATATGTTATCAAATCGGAATTGTGATTTGGTAGGCTCGAAAAAATCATCTCCCAGTCCCACCCTAGATCAAATTTAGATGCATAGTCTAGGGCTGTAGCTATTGATTATTTCAGTAATTGAGTATTTCAATTAACTGAATAATCTATTAAGTTTTTTACCTTTAAAATATAACATATAATAAAATATCCTTAAAAGCATATTCTTCTTCTTCTTCTTCTTCTTATTATTATTATTATTATATTATTATTTTGAAATATTTTTTTTTAAGTTATGGTTCATAGTGAAAACAAACAAGTTGTTTTTTTCTGCTTGAAATAACACATTTTATTCTTAATTGCACATCAGTAATATTACACTCTAGACAGAACAGATCAAAGTGTCGCTAGAATGTTTAATACCAATTTACTTGGCCACGTTCAATCTGAACTACAGTTACAGTTTCTATGAATTAATAAAATTTTATGTCCCATCACTTCAGCTAAGAATAGAGTTAAACATGTGTTTATCCTGTCGTGTTGAGCTCTGAGCTCTGCAGCACTGAGCTCGAGTCATTTTGTAGCGCTAGCTTCGTGTGGCGTTTACTTTAGCCTGCATGCCCCTTGTTGTGCTCTTTTATTGAAATGGTTTCTTTTCATTATCGCAATCCTCCGCACTCTCGCACACAACTAAACTCCACTCCCTAAATTCACTCGTGCATCTAAAATACAGAGCTCTCTCCACTGTTAACAAGCACTGCAATGGTTTCGAGCGCTTCAGTTTCACGTGATTTTAGTGAATTATAATAATTAAATGAATCATCAAGGCAATAAAACAATAATCAAAGCTTTTTAGTAATGGAAGTACTCGATTTCCTTGATTAATCGTTTCAGTTCTAGCATCGTCACTTAACACATGTCATGAAATTACCACTATTGTATTTTGTCATGTATTGTTACATGTGTAGTAAATAAACCAGGGATGCTCTTGGACTAGAGTGTCATCGATGTGATCCTGTGTCTAAAGTCAAAGTGAGGACTCTCCCCCTGCTGTTACCTGGGCCTGCTTTGTGAATCCTGTGCAGAGCCAGACAGACTGTGGCCCGGCCTAAGTGGATGATGACCCTCTAAGTTGACAGCCACCTGTTGCTACTTCCCAAGTAGCTCCTTGATTTATTTAGTCTGGGCAATGTCCTCGCTGTAACAACATAGTACAGTAACTGGTTCCAACATTAGAGTCTAATTGTGGCGAATGGTCTTGGCAATTTATTTTATTTGAAGAGGTTGTGTTTTAATCTTACAATGATAAACAAAGTCTGAAGTCTCTGTCTGAATGAATCCATTCATAAATCCAACACTGTCCCCAAAGGGAGCCCCGGGATTGTCAGTGCTTTTTGATCCAAATCTTTCCCTTTTGTTTCGCCTTAATAAGTTTGTTATGCAATACAATGTTATGACAGTAGGGTTTGGAGAAATGCATTGAGGTGGGTGTATATGTTGTGAAGTCTAAACACAATTAGACTATAGTAGTGTTTTCATAATACTAAAACAGAAAAGAATGTAGTTTTATAATTGTATAATAATATTGTAGTTTTAATATTAGAATGTGGTCTCATCTGATTTCTTTTCAGTATCGATACTTGTTCCAATGAGCATATAGTTTTGATACTGGTTTTAGTATTGATCATTATCCAGATGTTGATTTTTTTACAAACCTAGACTATAGGTATATTTTGTCATTGTGGACTGTAACAATACCTCTGTGTTGTGTTCTGTTGTGTGTCCCGTCTAGTGTCTGTGTGTCTGTCAGGCTAAACCAAAGCTCAAACCATAGCAGTGCTTTTATAATGATAGTCATTAGTGTTCACAAACACATGGATCTTTACATGGGACAGCCTCAGATATGTGCGCATCTGCAGCGAAAGCTCTGCCACAGGTCTGATTTATGGAGGTGTTTTGTATCACTCCACGTCCACACGCCTCAACAATCCTGCACAAGTTTAAAAAACTTGATTGTAAAAGTTGAATCTAAACCAAGCTGAATTTTAAGACAGATAGAAAACTGAGGTGGTTACAGTTGATATTGATAATGTTGAAATTTGACATCTGTAAAAAGCGTAATGACAAAAAAGAATATGTTCTGTAAAATGCATACTTCTATCTATATTTTCAAAGTGAAAACACAGTATGGTCTTTGTATCTTTTTATGATGGAGCTGAATTTGAAGACCCAAGAAGAGTAGCCAGTGTCAAGACAATGGCCAATGGGGAAGTTAAACAAATAAAAAATAAAGGTCATTTACACAGTTATCATTACACAATAGTACCTGACTACTCACGTTATCACCTTATACTGCCCGTCTGTGGCCTTTAAAGGCAGGTTCATCTGTCGACACTGTGATCCCAGGAGAGGAGTGACGGCTTTAATAAGAGGTGACACATTCTGAGTGGATTATCTGCTTCGTCTTTTACAACTTTTATAATCTCTGGTCTCCACTGTGATTCACTGCAATGCCGGGACTGACTTGTGGAGCTTTCTGTGGCTATAATTTAGTTAAATTGGTAGTTTTAATCTCTAGGTTGACAGCTGAAAGTTTTGTGGTTGTGAAAAGGGAAGAGGATACACTGTAGTTTTTGTATAATAACTGTTTGGGTTCCTGCTCTAGTGGAAATATGACTGCTTAGGTGTGTGTTTGCAGGGGGCAGCAGTCCCAGATGGGGAGGGGGTTGGGACCACGTCTTAAGGGGATCAGATCACCTGTGGATTAGAGTAGTTTTCTAAAGCCCCTTTCCAGTCCCCCCAGTAAGTCCAGTGTGTCAGTGTGTCAGTGTCACATATTTCCTGAGCCATTTGCAACTTTGTAATAGTTCTGTAGAAAATATTTAGAATCTGAAAAAATGCATTGTATCATTTGGTATACAGTAGTGTTATCTAAAAAAAAGTGCTTAAATGCGCTGGTAAATGTTGTGGTTGACCCCTGCCTTTATTATTGGTTTATTGACAGCATCTGGCAACACAGTAAGTAACCTGCCATTTTGATTTAGACCGTCTCACAATGATTCATCATGAGACTTTTGCCTGAACTTCTGTTAACGCCACTGACTTCTTCAACTTTGAAATTACAACCCAGGGGATAAGGGAAATGTCTTAGAATGTTTTGAACCAGGATGTTTGAAGAATGAACTAACAGAGACATCCTAAGATACCCTAGCACCTTTAGAATAGCCCAACTGGTATTACATTCTCGGAGAGTGCGGTCCATCAAAGCAGTCATATGAGGTGTCCTGTCATGTTCTGTCACTGAAGAATGAGGAATAATTAAACACATTCGGATCGTATGGCTCCCATGACACCCTCTTTCTCCTCCTTCTCGCTCCACAACACACCTAAAATGGGATCAGGGGCTTAGAGTCACACTGGGGGGCCAATGCAAACAGCACCAGGCCAGGAAGGAGACATGTGAGAGGATCTGTCTGAATTTACAGCCAGACCATCCACTCGCCTCACGTGGGCTCCTTATGTCCGACATTTTTGCTTTCGGACAACTTTGTGGGTTGAAGTTATCGTCAGAGTTGCTCAATAAAAAATAAACCAAAAGAGATATGCTAAGGCTGCAAGATTAATCGCAATCAAAATCAAAATTCGAATGGATGCAAATAGCAAATTGCGAAACCTGCAATTTCTGAAGTATATTCATTTCCTCCATAAACAACAAAATATCCTGTCTTATTCTGCATAAAAACTGCTAACCCTGTAGTTTAGATCTGTACACGCATGCTCTGAAATGTGAGTTTTGATCTTTTTGTCAATTCTCATGCGTTTAAAATGTGAACTTTGAACTAAATCTAATTATTAAAACATAAATTAAAAATCTAATCGCAATCGTAAAGCTTGTCAGAATAGGGCAATTCGATATTTTTTCCTAAATCATGCAGTGTTAAGATATGCACAAAAATATGTTTATATGGTATGTGCAGTATATGGCTGTGATTCAGTAGTTGAGTGTTTGCCCCCAACCCCAATGCTTAGGTCTGAATTGTGAGGTTTTTTTTGTGTCCTTGTGCAAGACACTTCACCCACTTTGCCCATGTATGAATGTGGTTGTCTGCTTCTGTGATGAGTGGTTGGAGAGAATGTTGGCACAGATTGGAAGCCATGTTTCTGTCTTTCAGTCCCAGGGCAGCTGTGACTATACAGAAGCAGCTTAACACCAGAGCATGGCTGAGTCAGTGATAAAACTCTGTGGGTACAGAAAGGCACCATATAATCTGTGTAGTGTAGAAAGTAAAGAATTGTTCATATTCTGTGAGCAATTTTGTATCTTTTGCAGTCATAGTACTCAACATAATTACCGTTTTGCCTACTTTTACAGTCAAATGATTGGCTTTCACTGTTTGCTCCATACCCCCCTTGCACTACTGTTATAATCATAATTCTTGTAAGCGTGCTCACATGCACATACAGTATATACTACATCCACATGTAAGAGCTTTCTCATATTAAGGGCCCATCTGGTTTCAGTTGTTCCGAGTACAGCCGCACAGCCATCCAAAATAGAAGGTGCTCTAGATTTTCATTTGAAGAGGTGCTTTTTCATCTGTTTACGAGAGACAATGTTGGAATACACCATGAGCTCTAAGCCTTTACTGCTCATTTCTTTATTGGGGGATGTTCACGGTCTTATCTGTCTGTTAAGAAGACTTTTTATGCTTTTCTTTTCTTAAGTTTAGTTCCTAAACTATTACATATGTACATCATTATTTTACATTTTGTTCATTGGAAAGTGCAGAATCTGAACTAACATGGCATAGTGATAGAAATGGGAGTATTGATTCTTTCCATGTATGTGTTTGTGCTTTTGAATATGGCTAATATTTTTTAACTCAACATGTATGACCCTGAGTCTTAGTACAGATCAGTGGGTGGGGATAAGAGGTAGGTGAAAAAGACATTCTCTAAGCACTCAAGCCTCCACTTTGTGAGTGGACTGGACAGGTGTGTAACCTCAGCAGCCACAGACTCTAAACAGCTGACTGCACAGAGGAAGGCACTGGGAAGGAATCTGACTTTGTTTTTATTCCCACTAACATTTACTGACGTGTTGCTTGTTGTATATCTACACATGATCCAGGACAGTTTGAATTAGAGGACGAGGAAAGGCACTGGCTTTAGTGGCTTAAAACTGTTTTTTTATAGAACACTTGTATATTTGCATTTAACAAATCATTACAATATTACTCACTGCACTTGCAGTAGTTCACTTGAATGTAAATTGCCTGTTGATGGCTTTACCCATTCTTGTTTTGCCATAAGGAATGACGATCAGTAATCGTAATAGTGATTTTTTATTTTATTTATTTTACACATCAAAACATTAAGAACAATCTTTGCCTGCATGGCCTTTACATAGACTGTATCCCATGCTACCTGCAAGAAACTATAGGTTTTAATCACAAAGACAGTACTATAAGTAGATCAAAATGACAGAAGTATAGTTATTTATTTTTTTATATCATATTTGTAATTCTATTTTGCCTTGTTAATACTGTAATAACTACATTTAGAATAGGGGTGTGAGCTTACATACTTGGCCATATTCTGCTCTATTTTGTATTCAGTATCACTATATATTTTTTTTCTATCTTACCGCTCAAATAAATAAATGTCCAGGTGTGAACTATTTCTGCATACATACACACATGCATACAGACACGGGCAGCATGTGTGGCAGGCGATACATTGAAGAAAGCCCCACCGACCCCAGCGCAGTACCCCTTTGGCCCTGCTCCAAGTCCCAGTGTGCCACAGAATTCCACCTCCTCTCACACATGTCATGCTGGCTTCTTTTCTCCCTGTTTCACTTTCATGTCAGCACCTTTGTAAGGAAATCTCTCTCTCCGGATCTACTCGGGAGAGTCTGTGAAATGCGTCATAAAATCAAGTTACTTTTTGGGCTGTTGCTGTAACTGTCATTCACCCAGTGTTCTCTCTATCTGCGTTATTATTACTGCTTTCAGGACATGTTGCCACAGCTGGTTAACTTTGAGTCATTTCACTATTATGGATGACTTTGATTGAATGTATATGGGATGTTGTCATTTACAGGTGCTAAGATTGGGTTCCAAGTGTATTGTGCACTGTTTTGGGTAAATACTCGTCATTTAATTCAGGGAAATCCATGTTTTTGTGCTTATATCAGGTGTTAGGCCACTCCCGAACACCTGTACCCACCATCTTTTACACTTTATCGCTCCTAACTGGCAACCCGCCAATGGAAACATAAGGCAAACTGACCCAGGGCCATTTAGCAGGGGTTGAATTGATGTGAGGATTGCAGCAAAGCATTATAACCACCCAGAGAGCAGAAATGACGAAGGCTTTAGGAATGACTGTGTATATCAAGGTCCATGCTGGTTCACATTCAGATCCACTGTAAATATCAGGTTTGATTTCATAGGCTGCGAGCGCTTTCAAGGCCAAGGTACAACATGTTATTTTTAGAGGTGATGTAATTCCATTGAAGAGAGAAGAAAAGTTAAATTTATCTTTTCACAGGGACTTACGGATAACTTTCCGAAAGGCTCAAATGTAAAAAATGTGGAACAGATAAGCAGTGATGACAAACTAAAAGATTACATTTGCACAACTAAATGCATCACTGTTATTTATTCTGTGTACCACTTGCAAGCATTGGCATTGATAGATGGAAGGAGTTGTGTCAGGAAGAGCTTTTTACGGTAAAAACCTATGGCAAATCAATTCACATTAAAAGGCATGGGATTTACAACTTCAGAAGGCAAAAGCGAAAAGAATAGGATACCTTAGGGACTGTGTAGCAGTTCTGTTCAATAGTTAGGTAGGCTTTTGGCAAACCATCTTATCAACAGCCTTAGGAAGACTGAAATGAGGGATTTGAATGGCCAGTAGTCTCCACTTCAAACTCACTCAAGGATCTGATGGGGAACACCGCGGATCGTAGCAAGACGATTGGACAACCTTTGTTAGATGTTGCTAAGGAGAAGTGTAGTACAAAAGCTGACTCAGATCTTATGTCAATGGCCACAGCTCATGTTGAACCAAATCATTCAGAGAGGGGATAAAAAACTCAAATGTTCCCATGGTTCTGAAGTATTTTTAGTTTTTACACAATCGGTCAAATTGTAGACTAAATTTGGTTATAATACAGTTTAGACTTAGGGTTTACCCATTCTAAAGATGTGGTGAGAGCAAACAAACTCAATCTCCTTTTTGCTTAGTCTGCATTTCAACATGAAAAGGAAAAAAGCGTTTATGTAGTTGTAGCCTGTAACACTTCTGAAGTCATTGAACATCATTGTTGTGGTTTATTCCATGTCAAAGTCAGTCTTTCAGTTAAAGTGTTATATTGTTTGTCTATGTGGCCAGTTGTGGATGTTGGAACATGCAGACTCTTGTTTATAGATAAAAGCATGTATGAAAGCCTTTAATCCTTGTGTTTGAAAATGACGTAACTTTTCTGGTTGGGGGTACACCACTTGCTTGTCTTCATAGTGATGTTATTGCTTTGTTTAGAATGTTCCACAGAATGAGATTAAACATATCCTGCTTTTCCACAAATCTGACCTGTAACTTGGCCTTGTGGTGTCACATGGTTGTCTCTATGGCGATAGATATGTTTAATGCAATACTGATGACGCAAAAACATCTCCATAGTGTCAAGCACGTGGCAAACCCCCCAACAGAAAAGTTCCATAGTGCATGATTAATAAACTGGTGTTAACTAGGGATGTTTGATCAAAATGAGACTATATTTGAGTGTATGGTCTTTTATTTTCCAAGTTAAACCATATGAATTCTGACACTAAACCTTGCAGCGGATATTCAGATTGCAATAAGCGCATATTTTGTTGTCTGTGTGTCATCCTAAGCCACAGACGAGCTCCAGCTTCAACTTTCCACTGGTGCAGCTGAGCAGAACCACAGCAGCAGATGTGTTGGCCCACTGTCAAATCCACCAACTATATAAAAACTATATTTTTATATTCTCTGGACTCATGTATTCTTCCTATACCTGACTCAAACTGTGTCTCTCATTGATGGCCAGTCAAACAGCCGGGTGTGTGACCTCTGACCTGTCAGCTGTTGCAGACTGCAGACATTCCTGGACTACCATAGCGACACAGGAGCAGGAGTCCAGGCCATGCGCTGCTGCCATCTGAAGCGTTTGTTTTGCAGTATTTGGAGGTGTTTAAAGTTGAGCTACAGCCAGCCAGTGAAGGCCTCCACTGAAGCTTATCCTGAAACAGACACTATCATTTTACCTCACAGGGTCACAGAGAAATATCTTATTCAAAGTTTTATTCAGTAATAGAAGCCAGGTTTTGAAAATGTGTCCTGCATAAATTTGATCATGGTTTTGGAGGGTTTGATATTTTATACTTTGACAGTTTGAACAAATGTGTGAACAAAGCTTTAAACAGATCCATACGTTTTCACAATTTATAGAGCATGTTGTATTTCAGTGTTTGATGTGTGTCAGTCAAAAGCTGGCTGAGGTAACAAAAATGTTTTTCTCTCATATTGATTGATCACAATTTTCATTTTGGTTTTATTTTGTCTTATTACAACAAATAAAAATAGCTTTCAATTTAACTTTCTGAACATAAACAATACAGACTTATAATGATTGCCGTTAAACACAAAAAATAGTCAAATAGCTTCTTCCATAGTCTGAACTCTGCTCCAAACCACATGCCTTAACTCACAGAGGACTGGCTGCGGACCTCGATTTAAAAGACCCAAGCTGATCATTCATGATTAAAGACTGAATCTCAGTGATGATTAAAATTCAGTTCATTGCGCAGCCCTAGGTTAGTCACACAAGCAACGGTACCCTTTGTGCCTGGCCCAAGCCCGGATGAATGGAAATGGTAAGAGGAGGAAGATCTAAGCAAATTTGTATTTTATTTTTGTTTTGTTGATCACAGAACAGTAAAAACTAAAACTAAAGCAGAAGTAGTAGTTATTGAATAAGACACAGCAAATAAAATCCCATCGTCATATGTTCCTACAAGTCACGCACCAGTTAGACTTAGACAAACATGACTTATCCACAAGGAAAATTACTTGGACACTTGTTGAGCTGTAAAGCATTCACACAACTTCACATTCATGACCATATTTTTTTCACTGTATGACTACTTAAAATTCAGATGGCAAAATCTCCTGCTAACAACGCTGTTTCTCATGCAGCCCAGTTCTCTGCCTCCCTGTTTGTTTTACATGATAGACATGCCACATTGTTCTAGTTTCCTCGACAAGCCCTGGGTAGATCACCTACTTCTGACTGCAGTGATCTGGGGTCAACTGGGGTTAAGACCGCCTAACCTCATGGACCACCTGGAGACCCCCTCCTCGTTGCTGTCCAAGGATTATCCCACCACCAATGTGAAGAGGTCAAAAAGGCCATCTCTGTCTCTGTTACTTTGCTCCCCTTTGACTGTCTGTCTGTCGCTCTTTGATGGCTTTATATGTTCTGATCCTGTAAACGCTTTAGGATGAAAGGCATGGCTGGGAGCGACCTCTATATATGCGGCTATGGGAGCACTTTTGTTTGGGTTGACGCTGGAGGGAAGCCGCTGCCCCCGGAGGTCAGCCAGCGGGGGTGGGCTGAGCGAGCTAGGGGACCACCTCCTGTCACCGTCCAATGATTTATGGAGACTGCACACAATTCAAGCTCCCAGAATTTAAAGTCATAACATCATATCATTCAGTCAACTGCCTGTGGGCTCCGGGCTGGAGTTAGTAAGCAAATCTCTTAAACAGACGATAGGATGTGCTTGCCAACACATTCACTGCTCACTCACTGAATATTTTTGAGCGAGGTAATGATCATGTTTGGTAAAGGATTAAGTTTTCTTTTACGGATTGGTTCAAAGTCAAAAATTAAATTGGGTATCGGATGGAAATAGTTTTTTAAAGTTTTTCCCAGACATATTTAACATGGAAGGTTTTAAGGGCACAATTATGTAGTGATTTGCTGCTAAACCATGTTTTTTGGCTTTCTTTTTTAAAATGGGGAAAAGCGCCTGTTGAATGTTAAGATGGTTTTGGCAAATGAATACTTACTGACAACAGTACATGTATGACTCAGAGCCAGGTTATAAAACATATGAGACTGTTAAGCTATTTTATGCAATTAACCTGTCCTATCCATGCGTTTCAGAATGATGAAAAATGGCGATTAACAATTTGAAACACGTCCTCAAAAATTTTATTTTATTTTTTTACATTTTTATTTCGGCCCTTTTGTGACCCCAGCCCTTGGGACAACTGATGAAAATTAGCCTTTGGCTATAATCTGGTGTGTTTACATTCATGCTGTATCATGTCTGTTCATTAGCATGCATTGTCCCAATCAAATAAAGAAATAAAAAAAATGATAAAAATGATGGCCATAACCAGAAGCTAAAACCCACGAATACAGTTACAACCCAAATGGTAAATAATCATGCATGGATCGTGGATTTTAGTTTTCTTAGGTTTGGTAGGATGGACCAGTATTGTTCTTGTAACTTTAGCAAGTTGGAAGTTTGCATTGCACATTAACCAAGGCCAGGCCAGGCTAAGCACCTGTCCCTGTTTAAAAGACTACAACTTTTCACCACATGTGCTCCTTCTGTTTCTCAGGTAACCATAAACCATATCAGCCACATCCCATGCACATCCTTATGGCTATGCACAGAGCTCTCTTTGGTCTGGTCCTCATCTGGCCTGCCTGCCCATGAGGGGAAATCTTTGGCACATGTTATCTTTGGAAAGTGTTGAGTCCACAGAAAAGCAGTGGCCGCTTCCAGTGTCAGCTAACTCGCTAAAGAAAGATCAAGACATTGTGCTTCACCAGAATGTGTGATTGACAGCCTTGAATAATCCAAGATCTTGTTCAATTGGAGCATCTTGTATGATTTCCGTGCCAGGGTCTGTATCTCACACACTATGTTTTTGTCATGCGCTGGAGGGAATGTGGGACAAAGAGCTCCGTATGGGCAGTAGGCCATAGTGTAATCCAAGTCTCGGAGCAAGTCGGGCCTCATCCACTTAATGCAGGAATTCATGTCATTCTTTCTGTCTATATTGGACTCATTTTTCTCCTTATAATGACGCCCCAATAACAGCAGGAGACTGGAAGGCCTCATATATTCTATATTGTGGAGGAGCATGACAAATTAGCCCCCCTGCGGAAAGTTCTTAAAGGATGTTTGTGCCATCAAAACAGCACGGTTGTTTCCTGAGTTGACAAATAGAGGCTTTGGGTATAATGGCCAAAATAGGGCCATTCAAAAAGTGAGATAGTTTCTCATCAAACTGGCTTTAGAACTTGTTATTTTACAATTTCATACTCATTTTCAGTTACATAAAGAGCATTAAGCATGACATGATATTTTAATCATAGTGAATGCATGCACAGATAAAACATTATTTTCTTACCTAACTCTATATTTGACATTGACTTTGTTTTTATGCCAGATGCCCTCCCTGATGCACCTGTATAAATTTTCGGCTTATCTTTCTCTTGGCACATTTAACTTTATCAAATTGAAACAGACCTGAGCTATTTGAGGTTTGGCAGTGGAGGAAATAATTTGTAACTCAAGATGGCAGCTATTAAGCATATTATTCTTATCATCGCCAATCTAAGCCACAAGTCACGTGGTGTGCCTGTAAAGTCAAAATATAGCATCAGCTGTGCTTTTAGGATACTTGTATGTGCTGATAATTAGTGAACAGTGACCTGCATATTCTAGCCAGTCATGTTGTTCTTAGACTTCACCCACTTACGCACATATCTAATAATACCTATGTATATTTATCCTATGGACTTGCACATGCATACGTGCTTGTGCTTATATTTAGTGTGACCTTACACTGGAATCTCTATAGCTGGTGACTCATTAAGGGCTATTTAGATAGTGCCAGATCGTTTTTTGATCACAGACACAAATTTAACAGGTGCAGACAGCTCTATTTTGTATCTTGCTTACATCTCACTGATGCCACCTGCACCACCATTCAGCAGCCATTTAGTTTAGGAACGCGAGCTAAGTATAGCTGGTGATTTATTGCCTCTATACCACAAGAATATGTTATGCCATGTGTTGTTTTGATAGTTGTCTGGTTTATTGCAGTATCAAAGTTACCACACCAAATAACCTACTGGGCCAGTGTGGTAGGACTTTATATGATATGAAAATGCATGAATTTGACTCGGGTGTTATACTGTATGCTGGATGATACACCACTTTTTTTTCTCTTTTTAGAAATGGCTCATTTACAGTAATTTGTCTGTTAACAAGATCAACTACATTTAAAGGTCCTATATTACACAAAAATGACTTTTGTGAATTTAAGCCATGTTATATTGCTGTTACCACATCAAAAACTTACCTGGAGTTGTGTTTTGTTTCATTCACACATATTTGAATAACCCTTTATTATTAGTCTGTCTACATCGCCAAAGCTCAAAATGCTCTATTCAACCTTGTGATGTCATGAAACAGTAGTTTTCAAGTTAACAGCTCCTTTTACCTTTAGCTCAGCAGAGATTGGAAATTCCATGGGTGATTCTAGTGAAAGTGTATGGTGTTTAAAAAACACAGTGGAGCACTTCCTGCATTGCCACATGACATCACAAGGTGGAACAGAGTGTTTTCCATTTGAGAAAAACACAGCCTAAATATGCAGGGTTTGTGTGTTTGATGGGGAACATTATAACAGATCAGAAAATAGCGTAATATGGGCCCTTTAATCCTGTATATATTTGGAATTATAAATTAAATTCTTAAATATAATTATCCGCTGATGCTAACGCTGCTTGTTCATGAAAAAATCACTATTTTTAGCATGAACATACCATTGTAAAACACAAGGGGTTTTGGGGCTTAATGGAAGATTTCCCCTCAAACTGGAAGACCATTGTTCAAGTTCAGTCTCATCATCCAAAACATTGCAAGATGTTTTCCCAGTTTGCATCATAGCTTAAAAATGATCATCTACTGAAAAGCTTCCACACACTACTGTTTTTGTAAGTGGAATTTTGACAGGTAAGATGGACACAGTACAAATATTTTGAGCCATAATAATACCATCTATATCGTAAGATTTACTGTCTTGTACAATGTAATGTTATGTTATCTTCTATTATGTAACATAGAGTCACTGTCTAGACTTGACAAACTATAGCTGCAGTTCAAAAGCCGGAGCGTGTTTTACTTGAATAATTCTGTGCCGCACCGTGCAATGCTCCAATATTTCACCAGTGCATTAACCCTATGGCATAAGAGAAAAATAAGATTGTTTTGCAGGCTGTACACGCTCAGCTTCATAAAATGTCAGTATAGGAAAAGAATCTTGTCTGAACTTTTGAATAATGACCTCAGTATCATCTGGCTCTATATTATCGATTACCTCAGCTTCCCTTCAAATCATCATAATTGTTGAAGGATTTTGTGAAACTTAATACGTAACACGTGCAGGAGAGGAGCGGGCTGTGAAGGTGTTGGAATCCACTTTGCTCTTAAGGAATTTGTTTAGTTTTTTTTATGAGGTCATTACCATATTTGGACATGTTCAAAATATCAAAAGGTGCACCTGAACCCTTAACACCTCATATTTCTTGTCAGTTGCCGACCTCATGTCTGGCAAAGTTTAGGTTCACTGGTTCACTGCTCCATGTGAAAAGTAATGGTGTAAACAATTTATCACACTATATTACTCATTAGTTTGTAAAGCGCAGAGGTCTATGCGATTGCCACATTTTTTAATATGAGCAAACTAACAGTACTGACTGACCAATACTGACATAAGTTTTTTATATTGATCCACAAGGGAAAATAAGGTGCACTATGTAACTTGTCAGGTGGAGGGTTAGCCACCTTCTCGTCTCCATGGAGATAGATGTGTTTAATGCTGTACTGTGGAACATTTCTAGCAAAGAAGTAACATCTCAAACACCAAAGTTAGTTAATGGGCTTTTAAAATACTGTACACGATATATTAACAATTCTGCAATTTGGTATTGTTAATCATTTGATAAAGCTTGAATCTCTAGTTAGAAGCTACAAATTATTTCAAATTATTTCACAACTAAACTCCAAAGTTGTATTATTGGTGGTGATGACATAATCACAAAAAAATAAATGTTGAACCTGATCATTTCTGTTATTGGGTAGATCCAAGAACTCACTGTATTAAAACAAAATCTGTATTTTAACTATTTTAATTTTAGTTGTCCCCAATCTGTATTAAAAGATATTGGCCTGACACCCAGCAATAGACTTTTCAGTACAGTTTGTCAATGAAAATATGTACATCTACAAAACATTAGTAAGAAAGACAATTATTACAATACAGTATTACAATATAAATTAGATCCACTGGCCTGCCATTGCAAGATAAGGTAAAATATGCAGGTATGCTCTATTTAAAATGTATTTGATTCAATAGTGAGATCATGTCTATATATGTCTGAATATTTGCGACAAATTAGCCTTGGAAGTGTCCCTGTGCTTTCCCAGTGAACGCACAGCTGTTAATACCATCTTTGTGAAAGTCGTTTTATTTTAGACCATGCTTCATACAGTGTAGCTCTAAACGGCTTGTCTTTTATGTAATCATGCACATATTTTCTACTTTGCTCAAATGACAATTGTGAAATGTCTTGTCAAAACTTGCAAGTAACATAACAGACCTTACTTTTATGAGTGTTATTTAGAACTTGAAGGCTTTAATGTTGTGATTTAAGCTCGTGGTTCCCCTATCATTATGACCTTTTATCTGACTACAGAGAAAGGTAAAAGTTCTAGTCTAGTCGTCAGAGGGGCAATGTTAAGTTCATGTGTCTATTATCAATTGAAGTTATATTTTCTTTAATCAGAGAAAAATCTCCCATAGGGACATATTATCTACAATTTAAAGGTGCACTATGTAACATTTCTAGTTGAGGGTACGCCACCTGCTTGTCTCCATGGCGATGTTATTGCTTTACCTTGAAAGTTCCACGGTATGAGATTAAACCTGTCTTTGTTGCACTTTTTACCTACTACATATGTTTTTGCTAACAAATAAATGCATTCTTACTTTGAGCGGGATCACCTCTCCACTGATCTGACCTGTAACTTAGCCTGGTGGTATCTCCTGCCTGCCTTCCTGGAGATAGTCTAATGTCATATTGTGGAACATTTCAGGCAGAACAATAACATCTCTATGTAGATAAGCAGCTAGCTGACCCTCCACAGTCTATTAGAAAATTGTCAGAAAATGGGCATTTTTGTGATTCACTGTCACTTTTGAATGATACTTGAATCTCAACCAAGGTATTTACAAGCATGATTAGCTCATTTTGGATAGCTGAAAATATATGATCTTATTATTGTTATGGGACAATCCAAATATTTTGTCAATTGTGTTTCCCACCCGTAACCCCCTGTTGGTTTGTTGCTCTGTTACTACAAAACAATGTATAAAATATGGGTCAGTCAGATGAGTCCGTCCCACGGCTGGTAGTGTTAAAACAGGCCTTTTATTGTAGCTGCAGTCATATGAACTAATACAGCTGTGTGGAAAAGTCCAGAGCCACTGTGGTTGAACACAAAACCAGATTCCACACCCAAGACTGCTACTTCCAATCAAAAGCCTAATCCTTTAAGCATTTGGACTCACTATATATAAGTTCAATACAAGTTGCTGATTAGGTGTTTTAAGAGGTAACAATTTGAAATGTAAGGATACACCTGCCATTATGTGATTGAGTGGTATATGCTGGAAATGACTGAAAAATCTCCTTCAAATTGGCCTTGGGCTCGGCACAAAGTGAATACATATGCACATCTGCTCAGCTCTGAGGCAGTTTATTGGTGTTGTTTTGAGGTTTTGAAATGTCAGTTTGAAGCAGGG
>KN485859.1:97688-134815 GCA_000787095.1 Periophthalmodon schlosseri
TCTTACTCATTTCTCTCTTTGTTTGTTGTTCTGTTGTGGTTGCAAATTGCCAAAGTGGACATTTAGGTTAGTTTCCATCCGCTGGGGGAATCACAAGGCAGTCATTCACCCACTATTTTTAAAATAATTCCTCCTGTCAGGCATGTGTTGGTACCTCTAAATCTGACTAATGACGTTTTTTGTTGTTTTTTTTTTTACTTCAAAGGCACCACCTGATGTTGATCTCCATGGTGATGTTATTGTTTTGCTTCACAGTGAGATGTGAACCTCTCCACAGATCTGATCTGTAAATTGGCCAGGCGGCATTATCCACTTTTCTCAGTGGAGATAGACAAGTTTAATGCTGTGGAACATTTTAGGTAAAGCAAAACCATGGAGACAAGGAGGTACTGTCTTCATGGTTACAGTAAAAAGTTAGAGTGTATCTTTAATGAAGTTAGTGTGCAGTAGTGTGACTAATTTTACCAGATTTTTATAGCTATAAACTAAAATCTTTGTTTTGTGGCTTTTGGCTAAATGGATAGAGCATTTACCCCTTAACTAGCACACTTCTGGTTCTGGACTGACTTTTGTAGTTCATGCCATATTTGCATATTTGAATTGGCCACTGTTGCAGAGACGTCTCGACAGAAGCGCACTAATTACAGTTTGGACAGCTCGTCTGGTGCAGATCCGTGAACAGCCGGGTCTCCTCTTGAGTCTCTTCTGATGTGGCTGAGTCAAACCAGCGACAAATGGCCCAGACATGGAAGACATTATGACGGGCTAAAAACAACATGTTAACTACAGACTAGCTCTCCCACAGTGCAAACACCAGCTTTACTGCTTTTGCACACAGTTGGACCAAGACATCATGGAAGAAGTATGCTGTGGTAACCAGTTCACTATAACAAATATATTGTACCTGACCTCTTGTGGCTGGAGAAGGTACCTCTCACCCTATCTCACAATGGCACCTTGAGCTTAAGAATGCATCCAGATAAATATCTTTAAAATCTTTCTTGTTATGTCTTCCTCTCCTTAAAGTTAAAGCTCAATCACTGTTTGGAATAGTTGACAGCCTGCCCCAGCGGCACTGAAGGATGGGTCAAATGCGGGTCTATTTTTTTCTTACAGGGGCTATAAAGTCCTTGGTAAATGGTCATGGTCACATTTTTATATAGCGCTTTTCCTCCTTCAAGGGAGTGAGGTGGGGTTAAGAGTCTTGCCCAAGGACACAACGGAAGCATTCACCTGTGGCAGCTGGAATCACACCGCCAACCTGTGGGTCAGTGGATCGGACGGCTGTACCAATGATGTTTATGTCAAAAGTGGGATTCAAACTGCCAACCCTCAAATCAGTGGACAAACACTATACTAACTGTTTCCCCCTTAACTTTAACCTACATTCAATCATATGAATTATTCAAAGAGACCCATCAACCAAATAAGCCTATATAATTGTCATAAGTAGGGTTACTATATTTTACAAGTACAGTGCACAGTAAAATGATGAAGATTTGTATCTGCAATAAAGCGTTTGAACATTCAACATTATGTGGTCAAATGCTAACACTGTTTTGACTAAAATTTGCCCCATGGTGTCTTTATGGGGCGTTGGAAAGTTGGCAGTTGTAGTTTTAATACTTTGCATGGTCTACAATAATACCAAGCATGGGCACAAGTCAGTCCACCTCACCATTAAGTTCAAAGCCAGTCGTCAGAGGAATGCTATTGACCCTGCTCCAGTTTCAGATCACATTCAAGTCTGCGCTCTTTTTAAACGCAGGCATCCAGACCACGCGGACATGATGTAATTGGCCATTCAACAAAATTTAGATCCTCATTTAGCATTTTAAAACAAAATGTAAGGAAATATACTGCTGAGGTTTCTATTAGCTGTCAGGTTTAACAAGTAAATCACTACGTTTCACTTACCTTGTGACATACCCATAATGTGATGGAGGGGTCAGGCTGAACAACTCGATGGTAATAAACGGCTGTGGAAATGGGTTGCTCTCCAGTGAATGGTCAGTGTTGGTGTATTTTCTTTAAGAGCACAATTAGTTCTTGATTATCCCGCACCGGAGCTATTGATATCATGGGGGTCAAAGGTGACTCTGTGAAGCGGAAAAGCAGTGGCACGGACATGCTTCGCTGCTGGGAAAACATACCCTTCCATCTTGTGTATTTAGCTTATCGCAATGTATCCCAAGCCTGATTAGTCATAGTTTAAAAAGTTGTTAAAATGTGTTACTCTTACTTGATAAAGACTGTGTTAGTCTGTTCAGAGAAACCATATCTTTTGGAAAACCCCTACAGTTCACAAACATTTGCACAAAGGAATAAAACAGTTTGCAAATGCTGTATAGCAGTGACCGCAATGGCCCGCAAACATGGAAATAAGTTGCTAGGATCAAAAACAAAACAAAAATCTTTTCTGAAGCTGTGCACGTGTCCTAAAATTAATGTACGTAAATACAATGGATTTACCAAAGGGTTTGTGAGAGCTAGGACCTGGTTAACTATATTTAAAGACCTACTTCTTCCTTTCGTGGTTTAAAGACTGGGTACTGCAGCTTTAAATTTTGTTAGTATTTTGTCTTGTTAAGGATACAACCCAGACAGTCTACTTGTTCCACATGTTTTTTGTCTTGATTCTAAATTTTCATAGTAGATGGCACATTGTGTATAGTATTTTTGAGTTGCTAACAAGCCACCAAACAACAAACCAGAAAATACAGTCTGTTTATGCCAAACCTATGTAAAAAAGAGAAAAAACTTTCCCTGTGGCCATAAATGTCAGATACAAGCCACAAGATGAATGAAAATAGCTCCACCATTACTCTAATGTAAATAAACAGACCCATCTCCCTTTGAATTTCATTAGGACTGTTTGACTCTTGTTGCCTAAATGTGGTTCTCCTTCCTCTTCGGACATCAATATTATGTAAATGACAGCATTCATTCACTCGCCGCCATTGTTCTGCTTCCAAACCCAGTCTTTGTTTGTCAGTATCTAATCGTGTGGTATATTCTTCCTCTTCGTTTCTAATCATGTCGTTTTTAGACCATGCACAGTTGTGTTGTCTACTGCAGTGGCTTTCCCAACACAAAGAGGCCTGCAGCTTTATGGGATCCAGCTGGAGAAGTCCGGCTTTTTCAGAGCTGCTGGTTTTATCTGAGCTAGATCAGAGTCAAGACAGCACCAGTGGCTTTGTACAAGACATAAATGTATAACTTCAAGATAGGGGAGGGATTTTGAGATTCAAATTCAATGTGATCACAAGTTAGAAAAAGTCTCAAAGTGTATTTGACAGGTTCCCATGTTTTTCTCATTATTACTGCCTTTGGTGGGATGGTATGTGTGGTAAATATTTATTATAGTCTCACATTAGTCAAGTGGCAGTTTATGTAGAAAAGTTGAAAAATACATGAACTAGTGCTATTCTAAGGACGAATCCCTCTATCTGTTTCATCAACACACAAAATTCCATCTAAAATGCAGACACATTTTTTAAACATCTGCTGCCCATGTCAAATCAAGAAGTGAAATTAGCCTATAAACTTCACCAAAATTGTTGAACTAGGGAAAACTAGGTCAGATTTTGAGTGTAGTTTTTAGTAAAATCTTACTTCATTATTAAATGAATAGTATTCTAACGTGTCAGCGCTTAAAACCACAAAGAAATACTGTAATTAGTTGAATAGTTCTATTAGTAGAACGACAATGTGATCAAGTTGTCACACGATTCACTTTCATCTTCAGTACTTAAACTGCACTGTTGAAAGGTTTGCCCAAATTTTACAAGATCCTCCCTCTTTTCAGTAAATACCTTCTCCTTTTCATTGTTGTCAATAAGCGGCTGTAAATGTGGGTCAGACCTAGTTTCAGCTCTGTTATTTCTCACTGCTCGTGCGATAATAAAAAATAATAGATCTGCATTCCTTCGCTTCATTCAAACACATATGAACCTTTCTGCTGCCTTTGATCCAACTGTTTCACATAAACTTATATTTTAAACATATAGTATTGGATCAAATGTGCACGCATGTTCACATTAACAACCAGGTAGAGCTGTCAATCAAACCAGGGCTCTGCGGAGCTCTGTGATTGGGCGTAACCACTAGCAGCTGTCTGAGGGGTTATAGTGAGACTGGCATCATGGTGGACACTGGACAGAGCATAGAGTGGAGTAGGTGCCCTGTTTGTTATGGTGTTATGGTGTGTCTGGTCACACTCACACTGACAAGGGCCAAGGGCATTCAAACACAGAGGAACCAGCCAGTCAGCAGAAAGACATTTTGTTTGAGAAAGACTGCATCTACTTTACATGATTTTTGGCTGTCTGCAAGAAATCCTCGGTCGACTAAAGGCATACGAATACATGGGGGCATGGCATTAGAAAAAAAAAAAAAATCCCAATAATCCAATCATATCTGACCCAAAGTGCACTGGCATAACAAGACAAGTGGTGTTAGTCGACAATATACATTTTGGTTGACAAATAAAATGATTAAACAATGAAAGGCCTGCAGCCCTACTGATTATTATTTTAACACATTTAATGAGAAACTGCAGTTTAACAAATGTATTCAACCAGTTTCAATTCCATATCTTCTTTGGATTACCCAGTAGGCGCATCTCATAACAGTAGGCGCATCTCATCTGCTTGTTAAATATTTATATTCATGTTTGATTTGATTTTCTTTAATCTTTCAAGTTAATTAAACCACATTGATATGCCAATATTGTGGGAAGGTTTTTATCTGTCTATGCCTGACTCACCACAAACACACATTTAGAGGCGACCATGAACCACACATCCCACAGTGCACAGACCAGGGTCCTTCTCACTTTGTTTGCTTAGCTTTATTGCTCTGGTTTCTGTGTGGTTGGGAAAGTTAAACCTGTTAAAGACATGGTTTAACTGTTTTCTTCATTAAACCAAAGACCAAAGGGGCAGCACTATAACCTATACATGTAACAACGGGCACTCTACACTACTATGTAGGGCTGCAGACTTAACTTAATCACAGTTTAATACACATTTTGAATTATCACAACTATCACGTCGCAAAAGCTCCCTGCATGTAAACAGCAAAAGATTCTTTTTTTTGGAACGCATCTACAAACGTGTTGTGGAAGGTAGGACTCTTTTAGTATTGCTCCAGTTCATTTTTCAGAACATAATCCAAAACATAATCCAATCGCAATGGATTTTTCTCCCAAAACTGTGCATAACGCATATTTCCGAGAGATCCGAATCCTAAAAATCATAAAATGTTATAAGGTTCTTGAGCATCTTTCTATCCCTGATTTTTTTTTACTATTGTGTACCGTGCTGGAATCTGTTGTCTCTTGTTTACCACTCTTCTGTCGGCCAGTGGTTAAATAGAGTACTTAACATTGCGTCTTGCCAAACTTTTGCTGGATCTTGCGCTGTACTGGGAGCCACGGAGCCCTTTGATCCCATTAGAGAGTGAGGCTGCTGTTGGTGTGGCTCCTCTCACTGTCATGTTTTGGGGATGCATGACTGAATCCCTATAGAGGTGCTCAAAACTGTCCTTATGATTTTTACTGCCTAGACTTGTTTACTGAAAATGACTTATTTTAACCCAACAGCTCAAGCCACTCATTTTGTCCTTTATTCTCATCACAAGGAGTTGTTTACTTTCTAAATCATGACTGTTTTTGGAAATGTTATTGTCTAGGAATTTTAATGTTTATTTTGGAGAATATACCCACTAGAGTTAAGATTTATTTACCTTTTTGTTAGGGTTGTGCGATTTATCCAATTTTAATCAAGAATGGTCATTTCTAATTGTCAAAGATCAGCTTAATTAGGAGGCCCATAGCCAGTCCTCTGCTGTTGTTTTATACTTTAGAGGAAGAAATGTTTTTGTATTAAATGACAATAATCAGGGTTAATATAGAAAAAATGAGACAAATTAGAATATAATACAACTTTTCTGCCATATTAGTCATAATAAGATTCGAAGATCCAATGGAATGTAACTTGAACTGTACTGTTAGGTTTTTTACCATTGCTTTTCCTGTAAACTTTATTTTTGTTTTTTCTTAGTAATTTTATCAGTATTTTTGAAATGGTGATACCTCTGATCTGACACAAAAAAAAAGATCCCATCAATCACATATGCATGTTTCTGTATCTTCTTTCATGTTAATGTGGATTCATGGCTCTTGTAGTGATTGGGGTTTTGATCAGTTCATTTTTTAGGTGAAAGGGAGAGTTGCACAGCTGAGTATTTCATCACATCTTTGCATCAGTGAAAAATATGTCATCTATATCTCAAGTAAATCTTTAAAAAACAAAAACAAAGAGACACTTATTTATGATAATATTTTCAAAGCCAAGTAGGGAAAAACAGCCAACAAGTGTTATGAAGTACTTTGGTTTATATGCCAGCTACAGCAGGAGTGAGAAAAGTGTGATAAGGTCTGCAACGAATAAAACAGCAAACACTTGAGTCTTTTTGTATTGTGAGGTTACATTTCTCAAAAGCAGCCAATAGATTATATTCTCTAGGCTAGTAGGTTCCCATGGGTGCTTAAGATGTCCACTCACGCCAAAGTTTACACCGTTATATGTTTGGTCTGTATGCTAGACCATAATAAATAGAAAGGTTAGTCAAAGGCAAAGAAGTAGTTGATAAAGCTGTAATTTGAATTATTTTAGTGTGAGATAAGGACGTCTTAATTGCAATAATACTAGCCCCAAGGGGTTAATAAATAAGTAAGTGTGTTGTTTTGAAGCTCAGATGATAAAGCATTTACCTCAGAAAAAAAAAGTATAGGCGTTTTATATCCTTGAGGAGGATCCTGTGCCACATTGGTGGAAATCTGCCAGAAATGCAAATCATCTTTTTTCAATATACTGTATTCATATCATGTTCATCAGAATCCATCTTGTCTCTTGAGGCGACTTACATACTCTTATGCATATCAAATGTCGTATTGTTGTTGGCTGTGTCGTTAACAAGGTAACATTAGGTGCTTTATTGCTTTATAGTAAGGAACTATACAGGCCTTTGCTACAAATTGTTTTGGTTGGCACTACATGTCTTTGGGCAATTCATTTCATGCTCCTGGTCATTTAATGCCCATTCTTGTCTGATCTCAGAGGCTTAGCAAGACAGGCCTGGTTAGTACTTGGAAGGTAGACCGCTGGTGCCACAGCGAGGCAGCAGTCGATTGGTTGCTGGCAAAGGAGTCAATGCCCCAGATTGGTAGACTCGCTTCCATCAGTCTGCCCCAGGGCAGCTGTGACTACAATAGTATCTTAACACTGACAAGTGTGGAATGAATGAACAATACACAAAAGACTAATGCATTATTATTACTGCAGTGGACTCCCGGTAACACACAATATACCTTTTACCCCTCCGCCCATGGCTTCTATCGTGTGACCCAGCCTCTCTGTGTCTCTAGTACCTGTCAGCACTCACATCGACACACACCCAGCACAACGTGACGATTCTTTCAAGTATCGCCAACACTGCCCTGATAACCCATATCACACTTGTCAACACAATATGACCCAATTTATAATATTATGCAGTGCCTAGTTTCACTTATAAAGCCAACATCTTTTTAAGTTGTATCAAATAATAAACATTCACAAGGCTGAAGGGAAATTGAAATCCCCTGTGCAGTGTATGAGTTTGCAGGTGCCAGTTTGCCAGCGGTGGCTCCACATCAAATATAACAGTATGAGCTGTTAACAGTGGAGAAAGGAGTGTTGGGAGATTTTGTGCAGCAGGTTCAGCGGTAACAGTTTTACACTTTACAAATGTATTTCCCTCATTTACAGTTTACAATACATAGTCATTTGCTCATGATGCTTTGGCACAAAATGAATTAGAAACAAGTGCCAATTGGTAACTTGTAACTCTTGGAAAGCGCTTATTAAGAGACATTGCTCCATCTTCCAATGGTAAAGAAACATTGCCAAGACCAGCACTTGTAAACTTCCAGTTAAGGAATAAATGTTTGCTCAGTTAATAAAGGTGATAAATCTGAGCTGTACCTTTTTCTTATTTAACAAGCAAAACAACAATACAGACAATGGGTTTGGCTAATAATGCCAAATTGATTCCTGGCTACAAGGACCCACTGTTTGAATGTAAACACTATGCTGTATGCTCTTTTAATAACTCCAGCATATATGCCACACGTGTTAAAAATATCAAGCTTATTTGGTCTATACATGAGTGGATTTTACCTCAGCAAGAAACACCTTATAAAGATTGGCTGTTGGCTTATAGTTTGCTAAATATGTGTTTAGCTTTTAGTCGGTGCTTATCCATGTTTTCAAATACTAGACAGACACGAGACTTATTCTGGTCTTTTTAGCAAAACCAGGACTGTGAAACTTTTACTTGTTTTTGAGACACCAAAGTTTTTATTTCACATGAATATTTATAATGATTTGTCATATTTTCAGCCTCCACTCTGCCTCTTCACTTGTTACTCCCTGGTTCATTCAAGCCCATGTCCAGTCTCTCTGCTTACACACCATGACGACTCTCTCCGCTCCACTACATATCTGTGTCAGTTGCGGTGCAGGTGGGGAAGCCTTCCACTGTGGCTAAGGGGGGGTCAAAACTACACAATTACATAGAGAAAATCCCTGTCTGCTCTCATTGATATTATGGGATGGGATACATGGGGCTCCTTCCACCTGCTGCAGCTCAGGAATGGCTCCCATGAAAGATAGGTCTGTCCTCAGGTTGGCCTCGCTGTCCCGCTCCGATCTGCTCCAACATTCTGCAAATTCCACTTTCCTCCTTGACAGAGTCAGATAGGATCTTGAAGGACAAATGCTTTTCGTGCCTTTAGAGCTGCAACTGACTAAAACCATGTATGAATTTATAAAGTACTTTAGGGTTGTTGCAAATGAATACCAACATTTTAAACTCCATTTCTATACCACAATGATGATTGTAAACTATTTTTGGGGAACATAATGTAATTTTCAACACAAAACATTAGTTGTATCTTATATATTACCGTGTGGTCTTAGACTTGTTCTTATATAGATCAAGACCTAAAACTACTCAGGAAAGGTCAAATTTTGTCCTATTATATCCCCAGTATCCCTAAACTTTATTTCAATTGCTAAAATATATATTACAGTGTAGATGTGATGTGTAGTGGACGTTGGCTGTGGCATGGGCAGTATCAGGTGTAGCTATGCCAGAGAAGCATGTCATTGGAGAGAAATTCAATCTGTGCTCTGCTCCTGAGAGAGTTTGACACAGCGCTCACGATGGGCAGACAAAACCCAGGTGCCACGTCAAGACATGTAATCAAGTCAATATGTCTCCACGCTTATACAGCTCATTTTAACTTCATTAAGCAAGGAATGAATAATGAATTAATGAATTAATGAAATGATATTTCTGTGCAGCTGATTTTGTATCTTTATAGTTTCCATATCTATCTATATATTGATTTAGGCTTTTCTGTCCAATAGTTCACATGTAAATACCCAAACACTTAAGAAACACCTTGCAATTTAAAACTGTATATAAACGTGGACCCCCCTCAAAAAGGAAGTGATGCAAAAGACTCATAACTACTTTCACTTTGCACAAAATTAAATCTTAATCGAAAACATTGCTATAAAGCAAAGAGATCACTTTCAACCTTCATCATCATTACAAGTTAAAGCCATCTTGGTCGCTAACTGACATGAGTCAAATGGATGTTATTTCGTCTCTTACATTTCTCTTCGCAAATTGGGTAAATTGGGATAAGACCAGTCAGATTACTCCTCAAATTCTGACATGTTTTACCATAGAACAGGGCCAATCTGATATCAAATTCAAGGCTTAAGTTTAGTCTAGAAATTTACATTTGTGTGGCTCAAATATGAAAAAGCGTGTTAGGTCTGGCCAGAGGTCTGTTGTGAATTGCTCCTAGTTGTAAATAGGATTGTGCCCTTTGCCTTGTTTGCTTGCATGTTTGACACTGTCCACCATTAGGCTTCCTGTGAGGCCTCATCCCAACAACAGCGGCTTCTTCTTCAGTCTGTGTGGGCTTCCTCTCTTTCTAATCTAAACCATCTCTACATCTGCCTCCCATCATCACTTCCAAAAATGTTTGAATCAACTCCAGACCCCAGGAACAAATTAATTAATGTCATTTTTGCTCTGTTGTGTCTCTAAACTGCCTGTGCTAGTGTCTGTATGTTCCCCCTTGTGTGCAGTGCGTGTCCCCCCACTCCATAATGGTGAGTGCAAACCCAAACACATTGAAAGTGATCTCATTCTTACCTGCATTCCCCCATAATGATTTCAACCTGAGCGCAATAGTCTGCTTTTATTGACCCATCACTCACTTTATGTTTTGTTCATGGAAAAAGGAGATCTAAAAGTAGAACGCTAAAGGCCCAGTTTGGGAGGTCCTGTGTTTAATTACTCGTGCTTTCTCTTCATAAATGTAGGAACAAGGGGTTACTTTATAAACTGAAGTGGAATAGTTCTGTTGTTGTTGTGGAGTCCAGACAGCCATTATGCAGAGCTCATAAAGAAACAGGAAAAACTTAAGTTAATCCCGGTAGTGTTTTAGTGGTGCTGGCTACGCAGAATAGTGCTTTACAGTCTGCTGCAGTGTGTCCCTGTGCCCTTCAACGATCAGGGCAACTCTATGGTATTTAAAATGTACACTCATTGCAAAAACACATAATGTTGTTTATATAGAAGACCCCTATACACAAGCGCCAATCTGTAAAGCAAAATGCATACTCATATCATTCTTCTTCTACTTCTTTTTTTTTAATTTAATTGGGACAATGCATGTTAATGAACAGACATGACTCAACATAAAAGTAAACACACTGGATTATAGCCAAGGGCTAATTTCCATCCGTTGTTCCAAGGGCTGGGGGCACAAAAGGGTCAACATAAAAATTGCACACTACACTCATTGCACAGTTCCCATAATTGCACATTCCACTCATTGCACAATTCCCTCAATTGCACGTTACACTCATTGCACAGTTCCATTATTGCTCCATCCAAAATATTGCACATTCCATTCATTACACAGTCCCCATTATAATCTGAATCTTCTATGAATCTTCTGTTTCAACTGCTCCACTACTGCTACTACTATCACAAATATATAAATACTACTCATACGCAAGACACACATTATAAAATGTAAAAACTTTAGTGATATGCCTTTCCTACCTCCTTCCCAAAAAAGAGGAAATTACATTTCCTCTGCATTGGGAGTCTGGAATTTAGTTTGCATTATATATTCCTCCACTTTACAGTATTTTCAGATAATTACAGCTGTTTTTTTATTAACTTAATACTGTAACTTCTGTAAGTATGAACTTTCTCCATCCATGCTCCTATACCACCTCTACGTACAGTTGCTGTCTAGAACAAATACTTTCGATTAACAGCAGTGTGTTCTGGTCTGTCCCGCCCAGTGGGGTCTCTGTGGTTTCCCCCGCTGAGCTTTGGATGTGGCTTTTATGTTGCTCCGAGCGGTAGTCATCCCTTTTACTGCACACCACTTTATGGAAATACCGACATGTGAAAAGATGAGTGAGTTGTAATCGCACACGTTTTCAAGAATGGAAAGTGTCAGAGCACTGAGGCGTCATTGTCAAACTCAATGTGTTGATTTGTTAACTGGGTTGAAATTAAATCACAGAAGTTTTTGTTGATGGTGTAAATTTAAAAATGACCTAACAAACTCATATTTTTGTCAAAGGAGCCAAAATTTCCATGGCAAACTGCCCTACCTTTGCCATACAGGATTCACCCCTGCAGAGTTCAGATGAGCACATTCCTGATCATTATTCAGATTCCACAGTGACTTTTATGAAGATAATTATGGGACATTTTCCAGTTAAGAAAATGTGACTGTATTGGGGTTTAAGAGGAAAAACAGCTGCTCACATGGGTGCTTGAATAAAAATACTGCCAACATTTTCACCTTGTTGAGTCATTTTACAGACAGCATCTTGTCAGCAGAACCCTCAGTGTGGGCATGACACTGAAAACACATACTTGTTCTTATCTGTGTGAATACCTCAGAGCTTCCCTGGTATTTTGGAGTAACCTGTGGATTGGTGCAATGCACTCTTCTGCTTATGCATGTTTTATTTTAAGCAGAATGTTATGTTATATGTTATATATGCCCACCTGTTGACACTATGTCTACTTCACAAAAAAGTCTAAAATCTCAACTGTCAAGGAAATGTATCAGATAGACAGATGTGTAATTAGACATGTATAGCCTAGTATTTAGCCTCACAAAAAATATGTTTTTAAATGTGTAGTGTTCAGTGGTTTAGTTCAGCTGTATAGGCATTGCATCAGTGCAATTCATCTGCCTCTTGCTTAGCTTGTATTTTATTTATCGGTTAAAGGTAGTGTGGCACCAATCCATCTTTATTATGTCTCAATACCAATACCTGGTGCTTTGGATACTTTGTTCTTGTGACCTATTCTGATTTGCCTCAGCTAAAAACTGTATTACATTACAGTCTTCCTATGGTCAAAGAACTGTTCAGTTTCAAACACAAACACAAGACACATGTTGTGAAAAGCTGCTTTTAGTGGTTTCTGGACAGATGAGGCTTTAGTTTCTTTCCTAAATTAGGAAAAGCGCAGAGTCCACTGATACAGTACAAATGTGTGCCAAACAGTATGGAACTAATCTGTGAGTGATTTCTCATTAGAGCCTGACCCTTGGGAGGTGCATCATGTGTGGACCATAGACAGACACTGGGTGGGTCTGTTCCTACTTTTGAAATCATGTCCAGGAATAAAGTGAGCCTGTAAGCCAAAGTGTTTCATGTGTTTTCCTTTTTGTTGCAGAATTGGTGTTTAAAAGTGAAAGATATTATATAATATTTCAATGTGTGTTTGAATAATACAACAAGATATATTTTTCAATACAAAATAATAGCTGTTTGTTTCATGTTATTATGTGGTTTTACACTAATTCTGATATAAATCAGGTCAAAATTAGTGTAATTATGTAATTTTTCATTTTTTTTTTAGTATCTGGGTATTGATTTTTTTAACAACCCAAATTCCAGTTTGTACTTTATCAGTATATTTGGAATCTTGTTTTATGTACAAAACCATATGGAGGCAGCACCATCATTTGGTTGCTTACTTGTAAAAAAAGTGTTACTTACAGCAGTATGTATTTACTGAAAAGCTAATATTGTAGTAGGCATATTCTGTATACACATTTTCATAGTATCTTGAGTCATATGTCACAGTGAATCTAATGGTGAGACTTCCTGTGATTCCAGCTGCCTTAGTGCTGATTAAAATACACAACACTTGAGTTTACATTGAGTCATGGTTTTGGCCTGGATTGTACTTTCTGGACAAAAACCACAACCCTCATCAGATTAGCCCTATAATCCTAAAAGCTTCATATGTACCGGTCTAAAGTGGCTGTACACAAACACACAGATGCATGCTGGATTTCCTCCTGCTTTGAGTCGATGCATCACTGTCGCAGCCCACTCTGATCTGGCCACTTTGATCAGCTCCTCTGGCAGCCTCTAACCATTGATCACTTTGTAAGGCCTGCAGAGAAAAGGAAGTATTTGCACCACTACAAATCACATATGTTTGTTACACTAAGATACAATGACTAACCTGGAGAGTATCCCACTGTCTTTCCACACCATTGATCAGAAAGCAGAATGGCTGTTTGGAGACCCCCACTCTAATCTAACTCATCATCCTCAGGTCTCCACAAACACAAATGACCTTACCTTGACCTGGAGAGCAGTGCAGTAATTGAACATCTTTGATCCACAGTAAAGTAGTAAAGAATTAACCATTATAGTGTTAGCCAAAAGCCATCCTTGTTTAGAGCAGTGGTTCTCAAACTGTGGTCCCTGCCCTGCTGGTGGAATTTCTCTATAGATGTAAATTGAAGAATCACTGTTATAGTGTTGACATGAAAGTACAATTTCACTCCATTTTGACCCTCATTACTGATTTACAAAGAGAATGTAATTTTCTTTTTTTTTAATACTCTATGACCTTCTTGCTGGCTGCTGATAGTATCTTCAACAAATAGGTATACTTCTTAAACACTACAGCAGAGATGTTCCCTAGGTACATAACTAAACAGGTTTTTGGGATAGCATATCCCAATACCATCATTATTATTGAGTGTACAGTATCCCAAAACAATACAATTTTCGAGCATAACCAAAAGATATGTCATTTACTTGTACATGTCCACATTCTCTCCAACAAGGCTGTATTCTAGACATATATTTGTAATTTGGGGTGTGATGAAAAATCGAATTATATTCCAACAATGCTCCTTTCAAACTCTGGATGTATTTGTGGTTTGTTGGGTTCTACACGTTTGACCATTCTCCATCTGAAACTGTAATACCCAGTTCTTTCTCCCATTTTTGTTTTACATCTAAAGTATTAAATTCCCTTCTTCCCATTAAAAGATTATATAAGGATGATTCTATTCTATATTTTTTAGAATAGAGTGTAATTTTCAAAAACGTAATAGTGCTAGTTATAGTATTGTAACTTTTAACTTTGTTTTTTTCTGAACAACACATAACTGAACTTTCACTCCACATAAAAAGTTATTGTTGTAATAATTGTTATGAGAATCAATTATGTTTATTCCATACCTAGAAGACAACTGATGCTTGTTCCACTGATTATGAAATATTTCAAAAAATGTCAAAAATCCACCACAATAATGTACAAACACATAAGAATCACCATAATGTTATAGATAGAAACTGACAGACTTACAGGAGTGCAGTGGTTCACACAGTATATATGAAAATGTAGGTCGTTAATAAAATCGGGGAGCTATACAACAACAGTATTAGGTCTGTTTTCATTGGAGGTTTGAATGATGATCCCAACTTGGCAACTGTGACGTTTCAGCTTGGGAGTTCCAGCACCCAGGGGCCCAGCTGAGAAGGTCTGCCTCACAGTTCCTTCCTGTTATTTATAATGGCATAAATCAACAGCATAGCACGTTTCCCGTCTTAATACCTCTGGACTTGTGTGGATTTATTCCTAGAGGATGTGCTGCCAGCGGCTTGCCTGGTTGTAGAAGTTTGGTGCTTTGTTTTTTGTGCTCAGCTGTTGGTTGTCAGACACACAGTGAACAAGATGAAGAAGTGAAGTGCCAATAGAAACGTCAGTGAAGTTGCAAATTAGCCACGGTGTTTATGAGACAAGGATATTTACTGGAGATTTCTGAAAGTTGCAGTTACTACGTTTATGCTTCTTGTCTGAATTCTCCTGAGAACTGGTCAGACAACTTTAGCTCCAGTCCACATGCAGGTTGCAATAGAGCTTGGGATTGAATGGCAAAAAACTTTATGTTATGTCCAGAGATGCATTAGCAAAAATTTTAAAAAGTAAACAAAAAAAAAACATGGAACAAGCTATGTAAGATCGGTCACTACTGGTAAATCTCTCACACTATACTTTTGAATGAAGGTCACGTGTAGTATTTAGCATATTAAAACCTCCATTGCTTTACCATTAGCCTAACTGAACATTCTCTGAAATGTGACGACACAATCCTGATCTCTATCGCAAATTACCGCTAATGATTATACAGAGTGGCAGAGTAGTTAGCCCTAAAGTCTCACAAAAAAAGGGTTTTTCGATTTAAGTATTTGTCCAAAGAGATGCAGGTGTTTTGTCAAATGATGACTGCCAATAGTAAATCAAGGTCATGTCTCTGCAAATATGCTAAAATCTGATCCGAGCATCTGAACTTTCAATTAAAGACCTTTTATGTCTTGTTGAATGTATTGTTTTTATGCAGATCTTAACTCAAAGACCTGCTTTATGATAAAAGCATGTTTGTAGCAGAGGCGCTCAGCCGTCATATCCATCCTCCTCCTCCTCTTTCTCAGCTCATCAGAAGGAAGATTTTCTCTCTTTACTGAGGAGGAGGAGGCCAATAATATCAATGAATAGAGGCCTGTTCACCCTGATCCCGAGGGTGCACACTTGTCTATGTTTCTCACACTTATGAATAGAATTAACACCAGCTGTTTGTAAAGACTACCAGCTTCCTGACACTAGACATGTTTGCTATTGATATGCAGATTAGGACCAAGACATACTGGTTTATTGTGTATGAGCCTGGGTTCTCAGACTAGTGGTGCAGCAATAACAGAATAGGAGAGTAGCTGCAGTATAGGGCTGTGGAGCTGCAGTGCTACCAGGGCTTTTGCTGAGTCAGAATGCAGGCAGCAGTGATGAACAAGCAAAACACCGGACCCAGCACTGACACCTTGTGGTCATTATCGCAATTACACCGAAATTACAATTGGGTTTCGATATGTATTTTGTAGCTGTAGTGTTGTCTTGATAATAAAACTTCTTCCAACTTTGGTAACACAATTGTAATAGTACTCTCTTGTATACAGTAGAATGTTATTTTCACTCAAAATAATGGTAGTTTGTACAAAATTACCATGTGGCCTTATACTAGTTCTGATAAAGGTGAAGACTCATCTAAAACTATTCACAGATAACTGGCCAGTCTTATGTATTTTTTCATTGTCAATACCCAATCAAACTAGTTCCTCTGTTTCAATACTAGTTTTAGCATCAATTCACATCTGGGCTTTGAGTTTTTGACAACCCAAATGTGGCTGTTGATTTGATTCTTTTCCATGCTACACATGTGTAGTGATTATAAAACACTCAGTGATGGCTAATGAACCACAAAATTAGCTCAAATTGTACCACACATTTCCTTTTATGTCTGTTTTAACATTTAGATATAAAACACTGAATTATGGCAGTGCCCGATGGTTGATCTTTAACTTTTTTTTTTCTTTTTCCAGAAAAGCTGTATAACTCCACTGGACGGGAGCTACGCCGAGCCCTGTTTTCCCTCAAGCAGATATTTCAGGTAATGGTTAATTTACATAGACACAGTGATTTGATCCTTTATGGTAATGTCTATTTGCACTCTTACATTTTGAGTAATTTGCACTCACTCAACAATCAGATTTGCGGATAGGCAGATTTCAGCCTGCAGATACAAACAGACATGGGAACTCAATGGTGCAGTGCTGGCTTGGGTAGCCTGGAGGAGGGTGGTGTGGAAGTTTGCATGATAGATTTAATTTGGGGTGAAAATAAACCAAATTGGCTGGAAATATTTGCTCAAACTTACTAACAAAATTGGATTGTTATAAGAAATTCGGATTTTACAGTTAGTTTTAACGTAATTCTATGCAGTGGTACCACACCATAGTTTCTCAGACTACCCACTTTTACATTTTTACACGTGCCCGGACTTAAAACTATATGGATATTGATCTAGTAGTAGACAAGACCTGGTTTAGGCCTGGCTTTGCCCTTGTTTAGACATGTTTAGTATAGAGTTTTTTTCAGTTTTGTTCTTATTAAAGAAGCAGGAGGAAGTGGGTATTAAAATTGTGTTTTAATTGCGTTACAGTGCTGGCTTGGATAACCTGGAGAGGAGAGGGCAATGTGAAAGTTTGCATGTTAGATTTAATATGGGGTAAAAATAAACTAAATTGACTGGAAATATTTGCTCAAACTTACTAAAGAAATTGGATAGTTATAACAGCAATTCAGATACTATTACTGTTAGCTTTAGCCACACATTCAAGTCATTCTACATACAAAGTCCATACTTTGTTGAAAAAATAACAGTATGTTTTCCTTTTATAGTGTAACACATGAAATTACCTTGGTTGTATTTCACTTCAACTTTTTTAACTTACTTGCGTGTGAAGCTAAGAGTAACAGCATAACAGTATCGCATATGAAAATGAAATCATGCGTCCTCAGTTGACTTGAAGAAGTGTTGAGCGTATGTATTAGTCTCCAAGCTGTCGTTTCTATATTTTATCTTGTGATTTTAGAAACTTTGCCAAATGACTGGAGTCTCCATCACAGGTCTATACAACATGTCCATACAGAAGTTAAGGCTCCCCGCAGAGTCCATTACTGTGCATTTGTCTACTAACCCTACTGTATACAGTTCATAATGGTGCAGAAACCTCTGTGTTGTTTTAAATTACAAAGCTACTGGTGGAAATGGGGGAAGCAGATGGTTTTCTAATTGACACATTGTGAAAGACGTTAAATATCAGCTGCTGAAATATTGTGTTTTATTTAAATATAGTTTGTAGTGGAAATTGTAGCTAATTTGGAGAGCCCAGATCTCAACAGAGGCATTGACTCCATCTTGCAGTCTGAGGAGCAAGATCTTGCCATTAGCCACAAAGCTCTTTCTAAATGAATAACTAAATTACTACAGAATGTCCTGGATCTTTTAGGCAATTTATTTCAATTGAATTAGTCAATTACTAATATGTTTTTGTTTCACCATATTCCACCCATCACTTTTTAGTTAAATCCTTAACAGTCAAACTAAAGGTGCACTATGTAATTTTTTTCTGGTGGAGGGTCCACCATCTGCTTGTCTCCATGGAGGTTTTCCATTGGGTCATTTCCATGAAGAGGTGCAGAAGCAGGTGACGCCACCAGGCCAAGTTACGGGTTAGATCTGTGGAGAGGTGACCCCGCTCACATGTTTTTCAAGGCAATACAAACACTAATGCTAGATAGGTAAGTTCAGTGTCATACTGTGGAACATTTCAAGCTAAGCAATAATATCTCCAGCTGTCTCTCCACCAGAATAGTTACATAGTGCACCTTTAACACAAAAATAAGGAACCAAGAACAATTTCTTTGTTCATCATATTCGTTTGTTTTGCAGGACGACAAAGACCTGGTCCATGAGTTTGTGGTGGCAGAAGGACTCACGTGTTTGATAAAAGTCGGAGCTGAGGCCGACCAGAACTACCAGAACTACATCCTCAGGGGTACGTCCATTTTCTCACACATCACATTCAGAGCACGGGCCAATCCAGGAGGTCATTAATCACCCCCATAACCCCATGTTTTCCGTTCACTTATCCCGGACCACATGTGCTTATATACACCATGTAAATTGATGATCCTTCCTTCTCACCCTCACAAATTAAGGACGTATAAACAAGCTGAAAATTTGTGACCTGGATTTTGTAGAAGTTCTGCAAAGTCTAACAATGACCTAATTTATCTGTCCCCTGATGATGAGGTGAAAGGTCACGAGCTGGGGTCAGCGAGGCAGCAGAAGGACTAAGTAGGTTTAAGCGTAGTTCAAGTGTCTACTAGAAAGTCTGCACTCCGCAACCTGCTGTGAGGGGCAGGTCAAACATACTGACTACTGGCTATTAAAATACAGGCAGGATATTGCAGATCATAAAACTAATTTCCCCCTCTTCTACCTCTTCACCTTTACATAAAACATCAAGATTGTTGCTATTATACCTACTTGTGTACACCATAATTACACTATAACTTTGGTACAGTCATTACTTTTCTAATCCTTAAACATCAATTCATGCTTGTTCTTTTCTTATAATTCAACATTATGTGTTCCTTGCATTTTTAAAAGAAGACAACTTTCCAACATATAAATACTGGACAATATTCCTTAGTAATGCAGTGTTGCAACAGAAAATGACAAGAGTGTCAGAATTATACAAAATAAAACACGATTTAAAAAATAGGATGTCTTTGTATATTCACTATAGCATACAGTAACTATGGAGCCAAAATCTCAGTACCTCAGAGACGATGTAGCCTGTAGAAATTACTGGAATGCACCTTTTCAGACCCCACCTTCATTTTTCCCTGAGAAGAAAATATCAAAGATCACAGGTTATCTCAAAACTGTCCGTAGCTGGTAATAAAATCCTCTTTACTGTATTCCCCCACTAAACAAATAATTCCTGCACGTGCTTCCTCGCCGGTGTGTCTGCAAACTGCATACTCCAATTAGACCCCATCTCCCCCAGAAGCCCTTTTCTAAACCTGTTTCAACTCTTGACCTAATTGTGAGCGGAGCAGCTGAGGAAAGGGGCTGCAGTAGATCACTCTCCCCGTGAGCTGAGGAGCACACATGGACGTGTCAGGAGTGTATAGAGATCTGGCTGCTGGATGCTGTGAGGATTCCCAAAGGAGGAGTAAATTAGACCCTCTCATTTTCACACGTGTACACAGAGAAAGTCGAAGGTATAATTGTCCCGGGCCCTTCACATGTGGGAGGTTTCACTGTAATGTCTTTCATGTTTGGGGCAGTTTAGAAAAAGCAAATAGGAATGTGCTCTTTTGAGGCCAACTGTCTGCTGTGCATTAGAAAGATCTGGACATGACCATTTCACTTGCTTTTATGATCAAAATCAATCATATGACAAAGATATATTTACACATGCTCCAGCTTAACATTTCTGTAAAGTTTCTTACAAACATCATAGTCCCACATTACAGTTTCACAGACTACCCAAATGACTTCTGCATTTCATATCCTGACTCAATACTGTGTAGACATTTATCTAGACCTTTGCATATGTAAGAGCTGCTATTGATGGGATGGCAGTTTAGACCAGCTTTGCCCTTGTTTAGATATGTTTAGTATAGTTTTGGGGTTTTTTTGTTTTTTTTTTTCATTTCATTAGAGCAAAGGAGGAAGTGGGTATTTCACATTATATACCTACAGTAGTTTGCTAGTATTCACATGCATGAATCATTTTGCATGTGCACAGCTTTAGAACAGCTTTTTTTCAGGCTTCGAAGTGAAGCAATTGTGCCAACACTCAATAGCAATGCCTTCGGCTTTTTCTTCGGTGTTTGCAATCGGTAAAATCCTTTTTTTTTTACATTATTTAATGCAGACAGCACAAAGCTGTCTTATTTTGTTATAAAGAATAATGTGCCAAGATCACTCCAGCTTTAAGTCTGCTTTTTTAGTCCTACTTTAGTCCTGGTTTGGACCTGGTTGTATGTCCTTCCTCACATAATGCTTAATATTTGAATGTCAAAAACATTTATGAGAACAGAGAACAAATCTACACATTTTGAACAAGTCCTTACTTTGGACCCCCAAACATGTCTGTGGCCAGTTAGTGCTCCATTATAATGTGGCAGAAGGCGGGTGGCTGTCCCCTGTAGGGCCCCTCACACCTGGACCGCAGCACTTGAGGCCTCAGCCCATCAGAGGGGCCCGTGGGGGGCCTGTGTGTGCCTCTATCAAACCATCAGGCTAAATGGAGCTGAGGTCATTCCTTTAGGGGCAACGTGCCATCTGGAGGGGCACACATGGATAAACACAGCCAGGGAAGTGGAATACAAAACATAACATCACTAGTCAAAATATCCGAATTTCTTTCACAATATAATGAATGTAAGTGTTATTCTAAAAGATTGGAAGATTAGAACACTGTAAATGTACGTAAATGAACAAAAAGCATAGGATAGACTCATAGAGTAATATAAACAACACAGTATGTGTTAGAACCATTAAAATCCACTCGTTCCCAGCTGCCAGCAACACATCTTAAAACTTTGGGACACAGGCAAGTTATCAAAAGAAAGTTGTTTCTTAAATAGCCTACAATTAAATTTAAATGTTTTTTTATGTATATTTGGTTTAAAGTGCGGTTAGAAAATTGGACAAAAATAGTCAAGACGCAGGGAACACAAGGAAAATTGTGAAGACAAACAAAGTATACAAAAGTGTACAAAACCAAGCAAAGACATGTACTACTACATACAGCACATACAAACTTGTTAGCTCTTCCATCATCTTCTGTGTTGTCAACTGTTACAAATATTTTCTTTTTTAAATCACTTTACAAACAAACTAACAAACCAAGACTGGCACAAAACACACTTCTACCACTTCACTATTTAATAAGGTGTGACAGACAATGTGGCAACTGCATTAAAAGTAAGTTATGTTCAATCTGGCATTTCTTTTAAAAAGTCTATATTTTCTCCTTTTAGTCAGTTGTGCCTGTCCATATATTTTAAAACTTTTTTTCAACACCAGTAGCCATAATAACTAAACGCTGTTGACAGACTGCAGGGGTTGCCTCAGCCTGTTAAATGAAAACAGCTTGTGCGAAAGGTCAGAATAGTTTAAGTATCACACTCCTGCTCTAGTTAGATGAACAACTCAGGAACAAGCTAAAGAAGTGTATAACAAGGTTTTGGGGATCAGTCTCTACTTTCCATGTTTACCAAAACTAACAGCTACAACCAGGTTTTAATTGGTGGCTATAAAATTGTGAGCTGGGTGGATTAAAGGCAGACCAATTGCAGTTGACTTGAAGTAATTATGCCCCTCTTTGAGATCTCCTGACATTCCTCTCTATAAGCTTTGTTTTGAGCTACACTTTCTCTGTTGGCACTTTTGAAAGGCTGTACCATTTCTATCTGTTTACACAACACACGCCATCTCCAAGACTCTCCAAATTGAAGTTGATGTTTTTGTTAAGTACATCACATTACAATGCTGTTTCTCAGTGTAAGGAAAAGGTGTAAGGAAACATCAAAATATTGTAAGACCCGTTTTGGAGCTTAAACATAGCATTGTGAGAAAGTATACTGAAATATTTTGAACTACTTGAAACATTCACTCAAGTCAAATGTTCTTTGCTTTACTTGGAATGTTCCACAGTATGGCATTAAACGTGTCCATGATGGAGACGAGCAGATCAGATAGTGGGAAGTCATGTTTTTTAGCAATTAAAACATTCCTAAGGAAATAAACGCTAATCATTTAATGCCATACTGTGGAACTACCATTGAAAGCTATAACATCCATACAAAGGCAGCAAGCAGATGGTGAACCTTCCACCAGAAAAGTTACATAGTACACCTTTAAAGACATATTACTCACATCTTATAAAAACCTACAGCTTTATCTCAAAACAGGTAACTATTCTTTTTGAATATAATTACATACATGGCAAAAAGCACAGATTTATAGCTGGCAAAGGAAAATGGAGTTACATTGTGAAGACTCTTACTGCTTTGAATAACTCACGGTCATATATCATTTGTGCTTTTATCTCTTCCTCTCCCTTGGTCAGACTGTTTTCAATAATGTGGCCATTATATTGCCATAAGTTAACCACCTGGACTTCCTGATTTCTACTTGAACCACAAAGGGAGATATATTGATGATTTTCACTGCCTTTTTAAACTGTTTGCCCCCACTAGCAATCTCAGTTAGATTTTTAGTGTCTTAGTGAACCCAGAACACAAGACCTCATTGTGTTCTGTCTCTATGGCGGTCTTTTGTGTGTCGAGGCATAAAATGGTATACATCAATAAACACAAATTGCACTTTTAAGTCTGGTTGAAAAAAGTGCTAGTCGCAAAGTCGTATTGCATTACATTTGAAAAGAGGACATTACTACCGCCATTGTGGACAAGTTCTTTAAAAGTCAAAGCTGTGTAACAGAGCTCCTACTTTTGTTAAGTGAAAAACCAGGCCCGCTAAAGTTAACAGTGCAAGTTGGACGCTAGCATAGGAAACAGTGTGTTGCCGTCTGCTTTGGCCAATAGTCTGGATAAATGCTCCACTCCTGTCTGGGCTATATTTGTAGAATCTGGTCTAGTACAGGTGCTGTAACTTCCTTGTTTGTGTGATCAAGCAGAGGGTAGAAGGACATAAGGGGAGGTGAATGAGGAGTGGAAATCCTAGGGCAAAGTGAAACTCCGATACATTCAACAAAGGAACTGCTGACACATGTTGAGCAGTGAGGAGGAGGTCTCCAGGAAGACTTGTGCAGCAGGAGAAATGTGATGCCTGGTATGTAGTAAGATCTCATGGGAAATCGCTGATGTTTTCAGAGCTGGACCATGCTCTACTCTAGTGGCCAAAACTTTCTGTAAAATGTAAACAGCTAAAATATTCCACTTAAATAACACAAGATTCACAAGATTATGAATATAGAGAAACAAAAAACAATGTAATGCACTTCAACTCTCAATACAGAATGTTATCCATCTCATGCCACCGTTGCAGAATGAACATTTTTCAGTTAGTTAAAAAGCCGCACACAAGTAAAACCTCCTTTCGCACTTATAAAAAACTGATCATACATTTTCTCCTTTTGAACTTGACAACCTGCATCATCACCATAGAGACCAGACCTGGACATTTTGCAGCCCTTGGTCTGTTTTAATCTGATTCGGGACAAGTTTTTGATTATAATTATTGTCTTACTGTACCAATAGATATTAGATAGATAATAGATCATAGAAATTTGCATTTGTTACACCGTTTGCCTTTATTTTCCCCTTGGAGACAAATAAAGTTTTTTGAATTGAACAAACTGAATAAAAAAAAAGAATGATCGCGTTGGTCCAGCCTTCCACCAAATGCCCGGATTCGAATGTGGCCCCAGGGAAAACATAATTACCCACCTTTGCTAACGTTGGACTCAGCAATAATATTATGTACCTTGGCCCGGCTTTACCAGGATTTTAAAAGGACACAGTCTCAGTACAGATTTGCCTGTAGTAGTTGTAGTATTGTAGTTGAAGTAATTGTAGTTGTAGTGGAATCAAACAGTAGAATCAAACAATAAAATGTCTCTAAAATGTGAACACTTTCATATGTGAAACGTTGTAATGTGTACAGGACAGATCAGTACAGGTTTTGATTTATCTTATTCTTCCATGTCTGATCTCTGTTCATTCAAGACTACTATTTTGCAACACTTTATCAGCCTGTACACTGGATTTGCTTTGTAAAAATATCATAATCCATGGCCTAAGAGTGCATATTACAACATACATATTTCTGGAACGTGCTTAATTGCGGCAGAGTTCAAAATGTCACGGTGCCAGACAACCTTTGAGTGAACTGCAAGCTTCACGTGTTGTCGTGTTTTTGGTTTGGTCTGGATGACGGGACACGCTCCACCCTGTGCCCCCCTCAGAATCACAGACTTCGGGATCTCCTCACGTGAACAACCACATCTGAAGCCAATCCAGCCCCACCTGCCTGACCTACATCCCCCCTCCCTCCCTCCTCTGCACGAGAGCAGAGCAGGGCACAGGAACACCACCCCTCACTCACTGGACATAATCAAACTCAGATTTTAGTTAGTGTCCCGCTTTGATTTTTAATGACTTGTATTGGGCCAGATGGGAGACCAAGCAAAAAGCTACTTAAAACCAGATAAAATTGTAATCTTATTATGTTGAAAATTTAAGACATTTTCTGGAAATGGCAATTAATAAATGCTAGAATTTTATTTTATTTTATTATTGTTTTTGTGGCTTAGTTTGAAATTTGAGACTTGAGTGGTTACTTGATTCATCTTTTTGTGAACTTTTTCTAGGACTGTACAACACAACACAATACATTGCATACTTTATCATATTTTAAGGCAATAATTTAGTATTCATTTTTATAATACAGAAGTTACTTGCTTGGTTTCATGTTGCCCACTTGTTTACTAGTCTATTTACAGCCTTGTGTGCATCAGCCTTAAAAACCCTTGACACTATGCATAGGTTTCAGAATTGTAAGAGAATTAGGATCATTGTCATGGTAAAGGTGGGAGATATGTAGAAACATTTATAATATCGCAATTGTTGTTTTGGAAATATAAAAAATTAGAATATTAATTATACCGTCTATAATTAAATCTATTAAAAATGACCTCAAAAAGAGACAAAAACATCTAGTGTAATCTCTCAAATAAGAGTATAAATTGATATTTCTGCTTTTCTGTTTTGTGCAATACTTGAACCTCAACCAAGGCATTTATAGGCACATTTTAAGACACATTTTCCTTATTGCTGAAATATCCTCTGAATATCATTATCAAGATTATAAAAAAAATGTCAAGATTTGTCAATATCGCCCACGCCTATGCCATAATGACAAACAATTTAACACAAAAAATGAATCTTTTGAATTGGAAAAAGTCCTCAAGATGTTGCACATACAGTTGAAACCCATGAACTGACAAACCTTCCTCTTGTCTGTAAAATGATCGCTGCTGATGAGGGCTTCACACAGTTTGCTATAGACCCCAGCAGCGCCTCTCATCAGCTGCTCTATTGTTCACAGTTTTATTTGGCTGTCTGTGGGGAGTTTGTTTGCGCTGCCTTCCTCTGTAAACCTTGTCAGATGCTGGTGGGCGCCTCCTCGCTCCTCTCGGTTTACTGTATGCAGATATGTGCAGTTACTTTGGCAGTGGTCTTGGTGGTGCGGCAGGACTGGCAGAGCCCCTGTGTCTGACTCTAATAGCCTGGGTCATTAGCTAAACCTGAAATTGTCTCATCTTGTTTATGTCCAGTAAGAGGTGTAATTTTCCCCTCTAATAAAGTTTTCTATATAGACCAACAGTAAATCAGTGAATTAACTGTATGTGTTAATGGTACGTGACAATATGAAGGAATGTTGGATGTTAGTAAATAGTTATATGTGTTTTACTATTTAATAACACTTAACTACTTCTGTGCAAAGTCTATAAAGCAAATAATAAACATCCTAATAGCCATTTTGAAACCTTAACTCCATAATTTTCATTAAAAAATATACGTTTTTTTGTATTTTTTAAATTGGTTTATATATTTGCAGTTACTATTCTTGCTATGGGCAGTAAAGTTATTTCAAATATTTTGCCTGACTATTCGTAGTATACGGCATGTGTACGCTCAGGGAGGCCCACTCCGAACACTGAGCCTTGCTAATGCACAACTTAACAAGATAAGCGCAGAGTAAGAGGTGAGGATTTGGATCATCTCTCAAAGCTCAGCTAAAACAAATGGTGCAGCTTGACCCAGTTTTGATGAAGTCCAACAAAATAATGGATCTTGAGGGAACGACGGGTGTGTCAGGGAGAAGCCGAGGACGGGTTTATCCACGGTAAGAATGACTGTTAAAGATCTGTCTGCATATATATATCTCAAAGATTTTACAGTACAACCAAAGAAAAAAAAAATATCTAAATTTCTAAATATCTAAAGGTGCACTGTGTAACTTCTCTGATGGTGGTCCACTGCCTGCTGGTTCCCATGGAGATATTGCTTTGGAATGTGCCACAGTATAGCCTTAAAGTTATATGTTTTATTGCTCAAAATACCTTGAAAAACACGTATTCTTACTGTTAGCGGGGTCGCCTCTCCACAGATCTGCCCTGTAACTTGGCCTGGTGGTGTCACCTATTTGCCCCATGCATAACTAAGGTTACTGTAGAACATGCTAGACAAAAACAACATCTCCATGGAGATGGTCTCTCCGCGATAAAAATTACATGGTGCACCTTTAACAAAGTCCTACAGCTGCAATTAAAAAAAAAAAGAAATTGCCATGAGCTCATATTTATTATGTATTTAATTAAACATCTCAGTTTAAACTTTTATCCTTTTTTATCTTTTATCTTAATGTAATTTTGTGGTGATGGTACTTAGTGGTTAAGTTCATCCAAAAATCCAAATGTTTACAGTTTGATCTCAGCTCCAACTGCACACTAGTGTCCTTGGGCAAGACACCTCAACCTCCTTGCCAAAGTTATCAGTGTGTGATTGGTGTAGGAGCTGTAGCTGCAGTTTAGCCGCCTCATTTCTGCCAGTCTTTGTGTACAAAGTTGACTCAAAACCAGACCAGCACCACAAATTTTTCGAATCCATCCCAGCTCTATGGTTTAAATGAGTTGCAGGCGCCCACACTTCTCACCTCTGCAGTGGTCAGGAGCAGCCCTTCCGGCACATTCCTCTGAAGGCAATAGCTGTGGTTTCACAAAAGGCCCTGAACAAACCACCTCTCCATCTCACTCTGCTTCAGCTTTTCATCCAACAGAACTTCCCCTCTGTCTGCAACCTGCCCCACTCTTTAACCTGGATGGAATGAATTATCTAACGTTGTAAAATAGAAAAGTTCTTTTAAAAAATGACTTCATGAGGCTGTGGGAATAGAGCAATGCGTTTGTTGTGAACAATGATTACAGACATGCTCAGAATGAGTCCGGTGATGGTTTATGGACTTAAAAGTAGTGCAGGAGACTTCTGTTTCTGATCTATGACGTAGCCATCCAGGAAAAAATTAAACAGAGTGATTTCTGAGCACTCAGAGAGAACGTGACCTAGTAAAAAGGATTAATGAAACAAGCGTGAATGAAACTAATACAACTCCAGGCCAGGTATGTTTTTGATGAGAATCGCCCTTAATCAAAAACATACCTGGTCTGGAGTTGTATTAACAATATCACAAGGTTAAAAGCAAAAAAACGATCTGAGAGCTCACACCAAATTGTTATTGGTTCATTTTTATTGTCATTCATCGCCTAAGATTCTGTTGTTATAAAGCTGCGGGGTAAAAGTAACAGGTTTTGTTGCATTTGTTCTACCAATACCGTGAAGTTCTGCTTCTATAGACCATCTCAGTTTGAATCTTGAATCTGAGTGTGAGAGTGCTCTCCAGACGCCCAGACCACTCATTGAACACTTCCAAGTTTCTTTTTCAGGCCTTAATCTTTCCTCCTCCTCCTCCTCTTCCTCCTCCTCCTCTTCCTCGTTCCCCTTCACTCATAATGGCTTTACATTTAAATTCTAATCACTGCTCTTTGAAGGCGGCATATTGTTTGCCAGCGTCTCATTTACGTGACATCCATTCAGAGCGACTTAGCCCTGTTATTGTTGTACTGTGTGTGAGGTATGGTGCACAGTTGATCTTGATTACTTGAATGGAGGCCCATGCACATTTTTGGCTCTGCACCAGCCTTTGCCCTGTGCAGCCTCAGCACTCACATGTTCTTCCTATTAACCTTCTTTCAGAGTTATTGATGAGTGTCTTTGGGAGAATTTAAAACAAATCCTTAGGTCTGGACGCTGTTTACCGCCGGGATTTAGATTCTTGTATAATGTCTTGGTCAAGGTAACGCAGAATAGATTTTTGCATGACTAATTTGACCACAAGTTTATGAAAACAATGGTTCACAAAGGTGGCTGTTTAAACACCATTAAACATTTCCTAAAGCTATTTTGTAGCATAACATTGCACATAATGAATTCCATTTTTTTTGTCTGCATTGCAAACTAAATATCTGGGAATCAAACTGTTTCTCCTGTTAAATTATACTTGAGAGACATTTTTATGAAGCAGCACTTTTGAGTAAATGGATAATGACTATGCGGTCTGGGCATAGCTGTTTTTCAGTATCGTATCCTCGCCCTATCTCAACTGTCCTCTATATTAAATCTACATATGATACAGCCCTCCTGTGTGAGTTTATTTGACTTGGCTGGGAGTTGCCTGTGTAAAGTCATCTCTACCTATCAGCAATATCTTTAAAAATGTCTTATGCAAACATGTCAGAATGATCCCAAAGTCATTGCGTTGTGAGGATGACGGGGGAGGGAGGGAGCGGGCGCTAACGTCTCATCTGTCAGCAGCAGAACATTCAAAAGCAGTAGACTGGTATAATGGTGCTCTTAAAAGGCTCATTACAGACACCTATCACTTCACTGATGTTTTCAGTGGGCATTCCTTGTGCCTCTCACATCAGTGCAGTCCACAGGTGCAGCGCCAAGATAAAAGCTGTTTTTCTGAAAAGATGATAATATAATCAACATTTAAAGGTGCACTGTGTAACTTTTCTGGTGGGGGGTCTAGTGATATGATATTGCTTGACAAGGAATGTTCCACAATATGCCATTAAACATTTCTCTCTTGCATTTATCCAATTACTGGTGCTTTGATTGCTCTAAAATACCTTGAACAACTTGCATTCTTACTGTAAGTGGGGTCATCTATGCACAGATCTGACCTGTAACTTGGCCTGCTTATCTGCGTGGAGATAAATAAGTTAAATCCCATGCTGCGGAACATTCCAGGCAATGCCATAACATCTCCAACTATTTAACTGACTCTCCACCTGAAAAGTGCACAAATTCATATAACATAGATAGAAAATAATGGTAGGTTCTTGTCAGTATTTTTAAACCACAGCCTTACTGTGATGACCACTTTTCTCTGCCTTCACAACTAATGCTAATGCAGAATTTCATGGAGCACTTTGTAGCTCATGTGGTCAACCACAGGCTGTAGCAGTGATGTCAGAGGGCCGTCATTCTTCACTTTAATATTGTTTTATGTTTTAATAAGAATGTTAAAGTCTAGGTCTAGGAGGCTGTATATTGCAAGTTCAGAACATTCCACGTCCCTCAGCCAAAATGGATTAGTAACTGAACAAACAATAATGTTGCCAGTGAAATAATTTTGATATAAAAGAGCTTGGTGGGTGAATTATTAGATCAACCCAAGATTAAGAAGCTCTTTTAAGGCTTTAACTTATAAACTTTCATCATAAATACAGAAGCTGCACATGAGAATCCTGTCTTTGACGCCACTTAAGAAAAGCACGAACATTTCTGATGCCACAGCCCCACTGCCAAAATATACTGCACTATTTTTAGTGCAGTATATGTGCACTATTTCTAGAAGCTATTTTATTGCATTTGTCTTGTTCTATTTCTACCTCATGAAGTACTTTCCAATACCCCACTGTCCAAGCAGCTCAAAACATTCATAAAGCCATTGAGAAGCCAGTCCATATTTCATGTCCGTGTGGTAGTGTGCCCCCCTCCCCTCACATCATCTGCACAGTTTCACTGCCCCCTTGTGAGATCCCAGGGCTCTTATTATATATCTTATTTATGTATCCTGTTACTCAAGTGATGTTCACATCCTGGGAAGTCGTCAGCTCAAATATTTTCCGTCCTTTTGTGTTGCCTCAGATGAGTGATGACTGGAAAGTGTACTTCTTGTACCCTGATACCTGTTGACTCATACCTTTGCATTCATATAGTAAAATTCATATATATTCCTAAAATTCCTAATATTTTCTCTTTTGTGTTGCAGCTCTTGGGCAGATTATGTTGTACGTGGATGGAATGAATGGACTCATATCACACAATGAAACAGTTCAGTGGCTCTACTCTCTGGTCGGGTCAAAGGTAAATGCATTTTAACTAATCCACCAATCATGAAAGTTAAATGAAAGCTAGTTGTAAGGTGCAGCCATTAAGCATTAACTAGCTTCCAGTCACATTGGTCACCTCAGCCCTCTAGTGGTCAGACTGTGGTTCTGCCTATTAGTAAATCACTAAGAAATTCAGTGTATTGACACATAGTGTGTGTTAAATCAGTGGTAGACATTTATAAACATTACTAAAACAAATGATAGTTCATTTGGAAACCATAATGAGTAATCTGTCCTTTGGAGAATATATGGGATCACTGCTTTGTACATGGGTCTGATTTTGATCCTTATTTCTGGGTTAGTGCATGGATAGTTAGTTAATCATGTAATTCAGTAAAGTCTAAAGTGGGTTAATGTACTTAAACAATGTACTTTTTTACTTTTTCTTGTGTAGTTTCGCCTGGTAGTAAAGACCGCTCTGAAACTACTGCTGGTGTTTGTGGAGTACACCGAGTCCAATGCCGCTTTGCTCATTCAGGCTGTGAACACTGTCGATGCCAAAAGAGGTAAAGTACTAAAGTAGTCATAGTTCTAGCAGTATATTTTTGGTAGTAACTTAAGGCTGTGTTCACACTTGCACACATATCGAAATTAGGACTAAACTAAGACTAAACCCAGAACTAAACTTAGACTAGACCAAGAATAAACCAAGATTAGAACAAGACCAAGCCAAGTCTACATCTGGACTAAACCAGGAGCAACTCAGGAACTCAGTGGGAACATAGCAAGAGAAGTAGTGGATTGTAGTTATCCTCGCTTTACTCAATAAATATTAAACGTATAATAATACTATGTGCTTTATCCGTACATAGTATTCACCTACTTCAAAATGAAATACAATATAATCTTGCTACTACTAGATATTCAGAGATTCCAGTGTTCAAATTACTGTGCAGTCCTCCTCTCCTTTTTCACTACTCAGATTAAATGTCCCATGCAACCGAACCACACTGCATGACTTTCTCAATTACCCATGTCCCTACCTGCTCCACAATGTGCACACTGACTCTACTGGGGGTCCTATATTGTAAGTGGGGTCTGGTATCCCTCTGTCTCATCCCTTCTCCTGTTGCATAAGTAAACCTGATCCAATGTCTCCCGGAGTGAAGGAAATGGACTTGACCCTGCCGTCTCCTTATTGGAGATCAAGTCGCCTCAGTTTTTTCCACCACTTTTTTCAGTGAAAGTGTAAGAGACTATCTGGAGCTCCGAGATGACTTAGCAAGCTGGAAAACCCTGGGTAATGCCATTAGCCTGTTATAATGTGAGTGTCTTGTGCCACCATAGGAACAAAGTTTTGGTCAAATATAATGGAGATCTTAGATGAGAAGGATGGAGTGGATACAGAACTGCTGGTCTACGCCATGACTCTAATCAATAAGGTCAGTACATATATTGGTTTATTTATAAAAGTTCTTATTCCAAATATAATTGATTTTTCTATGCTGAGCTCCTCAATACTTATTCCATTGGGCCATACTTATTCTACAGACTCATTTAAGTTAGCTGGGTATTTATTTTTGTTTGTTGTTTAGTTTAGTTTTTGTTGTTATTATCAACTGTAAACAATGCTATTACAATTTTAGTAAATAAATGATATATTTCAGCTGAACAATGAAATTTGAGATGCACCTTCTTGTATTATTAGAAAATGTTGTCTTTAATGATGCGACGATTTAGAAATAGTTCATCTTTAAAAAAGCAACAAAATATTGAGATCTTCATAAGCTTTACTAATCATAGTTCCCTGTTTGTATACTTGGTCTTGACAGACGCTGGCGGGGCTCCCAGACCAGGACTCATACTACGACGTGGTGGACAGTCTGGAGGAGCAGGGCCTGGAGGCTCTGGCTCAGAGACACCTGAGCAGGAAGGGCACCGACCTCGACCTGGTGGAGCAGTTCAACATTTATGAGGTACGCAGCAGCACCAAGTATGTTCTGTTTGGGTTTCTGTTTGAAGTAGTAATAAAAACCTTACTTTACAGCACAGTAATAGTTTGGTAAGTATGGTAATAGCATGATAGTGTAAAGTCTAAATATTTAATTGTAATTACACATGGAATCATCATTCATTCTACATTTTATTATCATAATGAGTCATCCTAACCCACCGTAAATTACCAGGAAGCAAGTTTAGTATTTTCTTGGTAGTCTATGGAAACAGTGCTGCAATATGCATTATCCCTTGGTATCCCAGCTACTATGCTATTTCTACTCAATAACAATGCTACCACTGTGCTGTAAAGTAAGGTTTGGCCCATCATTAATACGACCCCAAAAAAATGACATCACTGATAAGAAGAAGTCACTCCCTCTCCAATTATATTTCCATAACTCATTATTTCCTATGCTTGTTTCCCAGATGGTCTTAAGACATGAGGATGGTGATGAGGAGACCCAGTTACCCCCGAGTGGGCGTAAGGACCGCAGACGGGCCAGTGTGGGGTGCACCTCAGAGGGGCGGGGCTTAGAGCGGAGACGCAGTCGGAGACATTCACTCCAAAACAATAGAGGCCACGCCTCTGCCCCTGCATCGCCCTGCAGCCCCTACACACACGGGACTGGCTTACTGTCTTTTGGTAGTCCCAGAGTGGAGGACATCAGTGAGAGGTGAGAGGGACAGATCAGCGAAATGGGTTTGAGTGATCTAAACTCTCTTGTCAAAACATCAGTAATTATCTTAAGGTCCATAGAGTAGTACTTGATTACACAGGAAAATAGTTTGATTGACACATTCATAAAGCAAAGCAAGCAAGCAAAGTTTATTCATATAGCACCTTTCACAGACAGGAAAGTCACAAAGTGCTTCATAAAAAGAAGTTAAAACACATAAAAACAGAGTCAATTCAACATAACCGTCATCCTTAAAAACTAATGCACCTTAAAATAAGTGCATTTTGAGTTGGCTTTTGAAGGCATCAGCAGACCCCAGTGAACGCAAGGAGAGCGGAAGACCATTTCAGAGTCTGGGAACAACAGCCCGGAAGGAGCTCTCCTCTGGTCCGAAAACGAGTGCGAGGAACCATCAGCAGGTTCTGATCCAGAGACCTCAAAGAGCGAGAGGGGGCATAGGGTTGGATTAGCCCGCCAATGTAGGAAGGAGACTGACCATGCAAAGCTCTGAAAGTCAGCACCAAAATTTTAAATTGTATCCGGTAGGAGGCCGGCAGCCAATGAAGAGCTCTGAGAGTAGGGGTAATGTGAGCCCTTCTATTGGTGCAAGTTAAGATACTCGCTGCAGAGTTTTGGACCAGATGCAGACGAGACAGCTCCTTTTTGTTTAGACAAGAAAACAAACTATTACAATAATCTAAGTGGAACATTAGTTAAAGTACTGACACATTAGAACTAGATATACTGAGTACAAGTTTTTGTGTGAGACAGAGAGGTAATTAAATATTGTGAGATGGTGATATAATTTTACTCAAAGATGGGCTTATTCATCTTAATAACCATGTTTTCTCTATCAGTATTTGCTTTTGTGCGTTTCTTACTTATGTAGTAGCACACCAACCAGTAAAGTTGATCAAACCCAGCTGGTCATCTGAAACCGGAGTAGGTTGTTCCGGTTCACTACAAGAATTTACAGCCTCTTTGAAGGTCACTAGTCTCTCTATTGTTAATTGGATCCAGAGAAGTTACAAAAGCGATCAAAACAGTGCAACATATACACAGCGTACCTCCTACATGTTCATCCTAGCTGTCATTTTGATGATGAAATTGAAATTTGTATTATTTTTATCATTGTTCATTAACAATCACCATTTCTATGGCATGGTTGTCCATCTACTAACTCTATTTACAAGCCTTCTGCATGTTTTAAGTGCCCATGTCTTTCCATTGTCTGCTCTGTGCTCTGTCTTCATGTTGTCTGTCTTAATCTCTGTTCCCTACTGCTGATCCTCTACCCCTCCTCTCAATCCCAGAGAGGAGGAGGATGAGGAGGAGGATGAGGAGGAGGAAGAGGAGGATGATGATGATGATGAGGAGGATGAGGAGAGGAAGAGGAGGATGATGATGATGATGAGGAGGAGGAGGAGGAGGAGGAGGAGGAGGAAGATGCAGATGCTGAAAGTCACCCAGTCATTGAGTCCAGTAGTCAGGGTGAACACAGGTATTTTGGTCAATTGTGTTCCCTGATACTGTAGTATTCCATTATAGTCTCCCATAATCGCATTGTCATTTATTTCAAAGGTTTCTCATAATGCAGTGTTGTTCTTTTTAATTAGTTTGGAGCACTTAGATGAAGGTATTCATTAAGTTTAATGTTGAATATAATGATAATTAGGGTTCATTTCCAATAGTTTCAAATCATCAAGGATCAGCTTGAGTTTTCAGTTTTTGTTCAAATCTACAGCAGTAGTATAAGACTGTTCTTTGGAGAGGAGTTCAGACTTTGGAGAAATTTGGAAATGTTTTGAGTTAAATGGCACTCATTAAAAGTCTAATTTGTTTATATTCATGAAATTAATATTGAAACATATGTCACATGTTGGACATCTAATTCATTTGTATATTAAAAAATCAAGCAGTATGGAAACCTTTAAATAAATCAGAAGTTCATTTACCATTGGAAAACAGTTCATTCTCCCGGTTAGTCCTCCTTGTCTCTTGTACTTTGTCCTGCAGTGCGGCTGCAGCTAGCATGTGTCTGAGCTTTAAGTGTATGGCCCAACTCGTGCCCAGGCCAAGTGTCCCTGAAGTCCAGACCAGGACCTCCACTCCTGTGTCCGTCGCTCCTAAACAGAGGAACTATAGCCTTTGGTGTGTGCCCTCAAAACAACTTATCCCATTTTTGCTTTTTGCTGCACTGCACAAAGCTTTACACACCATCAAATAATATTGTCAATCTACCTTCTTAATTTCATCCCATCAAATGACTGTAATAAAAACATCAAAAGAAGTGTTGCCACATATTTCGTTATAGTTGGTAACAGCCTGAAATACAAATCAAACAATACATTTTATTATTTTCCCAGTTCAGTGGTTATTACAGAGTTGCGTGGTCTTGCTGCCCTCCTACCTCTCACTATCTTTATATCTGTGACTAACTCATTATCCTTTATCTTTGGGATGTTGTGCCTGTTTTTCTAACTGTGCTTTTCATCTTCAGTGTGACAGAAACATCTCACGCAAACAACTTTAGTACACCTTTAACACCTAGAAAGCCCTGCTGGGCCGAAAGGTAAGGATAGATCTTAATGCATGGACACAGCTCACATAAGGATGAAAATCTAGTTTTTAACCACTATACATACGTATGCACACATATGCATTTATGTCATAACAATTGATGTATGTGGATCTTGTGTGCCTATTTATTTTACCCATGGACCTTTTGAAAGCTGAAAATTAGCTATACTACCATACATTTTGCCATATTTTTGTGAATGTTTCCAATACATTTAGATCTATATAGATCTATATAGATCATATTTATTTTGGAAAAATCTGTAAAAAAATAAAAATATAAAAAAGAAACCAAGAATCCCCATCAACAGTTCAGCTCCATTTTATATATATTATGTTATATATAATATAAAAACATGGTATTTTCCCTTTAGGGTCACTGTAGTCAATTATTTTAGTGTTTAGTTCTCTGCATATTCATTGTATGCCAGATTGCAATATATTATCCATTTATCCAATCTTGGGACCAGCACAAATTTAACTCCTGTGATTGTATTTGCTCCGCACTGTTAGCTTTACATGGATATTATATTGAAAATTGCTTTTCTGGCATGCTCTTTCTCATCCAGTACTGGTATTCCCATAGTAGATTCCTTCAGCTGTTATCATTGACATATGGAAGCACCTGTTTTTTATGTCTTCATTGGGTTTCATTGGATCGATCATGTGCTATAATGTAGTTTGTCTTGTTGAAGGATAAATAGCAGCAAACCTCAGACTCCCCCTTCACCTGTCCAACGCCTTGCCAGTGCATCCTCCTCCTCTACAGACTCCAAAGCTGACAGGTCAGTCTTCTAAGTCCTTTTATAGCTTGACATACCATACATATTTATAATTAAATCTTGCACTGTAAAGGGGTCCTATATCAAATATACTCACATATTTATATCAAACACAGACCTATTACTTCCAGTTACTTTCGCTGTCATATATTCCTGTGTGTTTGGCATGCAGAGCTGCTCTAGGAGGGTTACTTACTTCATCGTACAGACAGCACCAGGAGTCTTTGGCTGCAGAGAGAGAGAAGAGAAGACAAGAACGAGAA
>KN485859.1:134849-156120 GCA_000787095.1 Periophthalmodon schlosseri
CGTCTGTTGAAGATTGAGAGGGAAGAAAGAAATCGCTTCAAGTGAGTTTTGCTTTACACGTCCCTGAAACCCAGATCAAGTATTTTTATTCAAAAACATATCTTTTTATAGTTTGCCTTATATGAACTGTTTTATATGTAATTGCATGTGTAGAAATAAACAAAGCTTACTGGGACGTACTTTGTGTTGCAGCCGGGATTATGTGGACAAGAGGGAAGAGGCCAGACAAGCCAGAGAGGAGAGGTGGGCTCAGAGTGACCTGAAGTACTGGTTTAAAAAAACAAAATAATTTTAAAGGTGTGAAAGTATGTAGATGCAAAACTTGGGAGCTGTGAAAACGCTTTTAGCTCCATTTTGTAATTGGTTGCAGATGTAAAATGTGCTGCACCCCCCTTAGACCAAATTATAGAAGACAGACTGCCTCCTCACAGCTCAGAAGTTAACAAGACAAGTGTTTAATAGTGATTTGGACGGACTATATTGGTGAATTTCTCCTCATGAAATGCTTTGAAATGTGTTTTCTAAAACTATTCCTTCATGCTTCCTACAGTAACTCATTAGCAGAAAATGTAGACAAATCATCCAACTGAAAAATCATATGCTCCCTGTGCCAGATGTTGCAGAGAGGTTTTGTTTTTCCATTCAGTGAGCAAAGTCTCTGCCAATATCAGAGCATGAATGGTGACAACAGAATCTTTATTCATCTAATACTGGAAGAATGTTCTTCAGCAGAGCTTTCAAATGTAATTTGTTAGTGAGGCAACAACAGACTATCGAGACAAATGTAAACATGTACATCTTCCAACAGGTACAAGGCTGTGGAGCGACTGGCTGCAGAGGAGTTTGAGCGAGAGCACCCTCGGGTGCCCTTCAGAGGGCGAACAGAGATCACTCTGTGTTTAAGTCCCAGACCAGGCAGTCGCTCAGCATCGCGCAGTACCACCCCATCCATCATCTCACAAGAAGACACAGCCACCACAGCCTGCACCAAACCAGGTAAATCCTGTATTACAGCCTTCCATTTAAAAACAAAAACATCTGCGGTCTGAGATTAGCAAGAAATATTAGTCTCTGTTTTTTGTTTATGCAAGTTTTGCATGAAATGTAGAAGAAGCCAAAAGGACATAATCAATTAAAATAAACATGAATGATTACTTCAAATGGTTTCCTTGCTTTTACTTCCATCAGTCATACAGGAAGTAATTTAAAGCTGTTTTACTTAAACAATCTGTTTCTGCTAGATCAGATCATGTGCATGTGTTGAAATAGCACCATACAAAGAGTGTTCCTGTGAACTTTGTTTTGATTTCTCCTGCAGACCCTGAGCACAGCTCAGAGCCGAGTCTGGACCTACAGACCAGGACCACGAGTCCAGCAGCAGATTTAAGAGTAACACAGAGCTCCACCACAGCTCGGGACACAGACACACGGGAGCGAGAGAGTACCCGACAGAGTACCCGACAGAGTACCCGGGAGAGTACCTGGGAGAGTACCAAAGACAGGGGTGACTGTGAGAGACAGAGTGACCAGGGCTCTACTGTAGAGCTCACATCCGGAGAAGAGACAATTGAAGAGACATGTGAGGAGCCAAAGTCAGAGGAGCAGCCCCAGACAGTGGAGGAGCTGGAGGGAGGAGTGCAGGTCGCAGAGGTGGCGGAGACAGATGTGGACATGGAGTTGGATGAGTGTGAGAAAGAGCAACAGATGGAGAGAGACGAGGAGGACAGTGTGCTCCTGAGCGAGAAGGAACGACAGAATGAGGAAGTGAATGAAAAGGACAACTGTTCAGCATCCAGCATCTCCTCCACCAGTAGCACCCTGGAGAGAGAGGAGCGCGAGGACAGGCTGAGCAGGGACATCCAAGCAGGTACTAAAGTCACATAATGCACTGCTGCATTTGCACTAAGGTTACTGTTGATGTTAAAGTGGTCTATATTCTACACATTTACGGTTCCTGTTCTCATTGTTACAGGTCAGCTGATTCAGTGCGATGAAGATGTGAATGGAAACTGTGACAAAATCCTCAATAATAAGCGCTTCATGCTGGACATGCTTTATGCCCAAACAGAGAACAACAATGAAGAAAACCCTAAGACGAATGAGGCAGAGAGTAGTAAGTGTGAGAAAGATATAGAGACAAGTGTGCCCGCTGTGGGCAGCCTGGTCAGCAGGATCTCCACACTGGAGGCCCAGAGACAGGCCCGCGAGGAGGCTGTGAAAAAGGGGGAAGTGGGACACCGGGACCATGGCTCAGTCCGAGCTGTAGCAGAGAGGTTTGGAGACCTGGTCAAAGGACTGGGTTGTCCCTCAGAGATGGAAACCCTAAAAGAACAGCAGCAGACGCAGGAGAAAGTGACCACTGTCCCAGCAGCACTACCTCCTAAAAAAGAGTCGGACCACATCTGGGACCAGCTGTTGGCCACGCCCCGAGAGCTGCGCATCAAAGAGATGGACTTCACAGACCTAGGAGACGAGGACGACATGGACATTTTAGACATGGACAATCTGATGAGGTCAGGTGACTCTGTACCTGCTCCTCCTCTGCACCACGCTGCACTGCCCCCTCCTCCTCCTCTGTTCGGGTGCCCCCCTCCTCCTCCCATCTTTGGTAAAATGATGCCCCCTCCTCCTCCTTTCATGGCCCCCATTCCCCCGCCCTCTCCCCAGCTCTGCCGAGGGGATGTTCCCATCTTCCAGAAGAAGAAGAAGACTATTCGTCTTTTCTGGAACGAAGTCCGGCCTGTGGACTGGCAGAGCAAGAGCCATAAATTCTGTAAGGACTCACTCTGGTCCAAACTAGAGCCCATTAAACTGGACACATCCAAACTGGAGCAGCTGTTTGAGTCTAAGTCCAAGGAGCTGCCTGTTACTAAAGTAAGCTCTCATCAGCAACATCCTAGTTGTTTGTTTATTTTACATAATTAGTTATTCATCATCACTAAGTCATATCCAAACTTGCACCTTTTTCATCATTGACATTATAATTTTTCCCAAGGAACATTATTTTTTAGTAAAGATTGAAAGACCTGTTGGATGAACATAATATTATTGATCTTTTTTTTTTTTTTTCTGTGTGTTTCTTTTTCATAGAAAGCTGCAGTTGATGGAAAACGACAAGAAATCATTGTTCTAGACTCAAAACGAAGCAATGCCATAAACATCGGATTGACAGTTTTACCTCCCCCTCGCACAATCAAAACTGCTATCCTCAACTTTGATGAATATGCTCTTAACAAAGAAGGCATTGAGGTACCCATTTTAACCTTGACTTATTGTAATACCTTGATCCAACACTAAAAATACCACATAACATTTATAGTTACAGATTTGTCTGATCTGGGTGGAATTAAAGAAAATCTGTCTCGTTTCTTTACATTGGCCGTCTGTTTGACTGATTTCAACTAATGAGAAACAGTTGTGAATTTCCTTTACTACATAACCCGTATACTCTACACAGTAGTGATTCATGTTGCATCTTACATGTTATATAACATGTCTAGTAATGGCAGTTGTGAGAAACGTTCTCACCTTTAGTCTATGAGTCCGTCTGCTCATGAAGTCTAATGTGAGGTTGGGAGTTCACCTGTCACACAGGTTTGCGTGAAGCCTGCAACATTTGAGATAAACACAGCTGGGAACGTATTTCCTCTGACATATTACGTAAAATAAATTTTTGACATTTAGAGTTGACAGAACACTCCCACAAGTGTTTCCCTTTCTTCTTCTTTGTTCTTCATGTAGAAAATCCTGACCATGATCCCAACGGAGGAGGAGAAGCAGAGGATCCAGGAGGCCCAGCTGATGAGTCCGGACGTTCCCCTGGGCAGCGCGGAGCAGTTCCTCCTGACCCTGTCCTCCATCACAGAGCTGAGCGCGCGGCTGCAGCTGTGGGCCTTCAAGATGGACTATGAGCTGATGGAGAAGGTCATACACATGGAGCTCCTGTCTGTTAGAATGACATGGCCTGTGCTGCTTACATAAGATGTACATAAGACAGCCTCTGAGTAACCTGCAGCTACAGGCAGATTTATATTATTATATATGAGGGATTAGAGAGGTAGCCTCCTAATGGTTTTATTTTATTTTGCTTGGACGGCAAAAGAGACGGACAAACTACTACATGTGTAAATTGTATAGGCAATCCATTGCATTGTTAAATAGACAGAAATAGTCTGCAAATGTTGTTAATGATTAATTTAATACATTTTTAGGAAGTTGCTGAGCCTCTACAGGATCTCAAAGAAGGAATGGACCAGTTAGAGAAAAACAAGACTCTCCGTTACATTCTGACCACGCTGCTCGCCATTGGCAATTTCCTGAATGGCACAAACGTGAGTCTCTCTCTGGACATAGTGTATAGGGCAGTAATGGTACAGTGGTAAAAGTACAAAAGTAGCAGTAGTATACTTAAGTGCAATTTTTACCTATCTGTACTTTATTTACATAGCCTACATTTTAAAGTAGATACTTATTACTTTGCTTTACTACATCTGATATATTGCATTTTTAACAGATCCCAAAATCTGTGTGAAATGCTTTTCTTTTTCATCAACACCACCTCGTCCCTCTGCCATTATGTTACATATTACACAACTTATTTATTTAGTAACATTTTGTGCAGAAGAATGTCCTGCCTGAATGTCTTTCTATAGTCAACCTCACTATGTCTCAGTACATTTTGTGGTTTCTCACTGAGCACACATTTTGTCCTATACACTGTACATACATGCATACAGCTACATATGAGAAGACAAACATCCACGAGAAAAGCATTAGTCAACAACATCAAAAAAGCTACTTCCCATAAGTAGTGTTTGCATTTGGGTTTCACAGTAAGCCATTTAAAACTGGCAAAGGAACAAGGGAGATTTTGTTAGGATTATATTTGCTGTGGTTTTTAGGCGCACAGTGGTAAGTAGAACAATCAGTCAGTGGGCTTTGAGAGTAGATTGTGGTTTTTGATAAATCCAACTTAATAAATCCAGAAATCCACTCCACTCTGAGGCCTTTTTTTTGTATACCGAAGAGGAAATGCTCCACAATTACTGCAAGTTAGGCATTGGTTGTTTCCTGTACTTGTCTGTGACAAATTTGGTGTACATATGCTCCTGTAGGCAAAAGGATTTGAGTTAAATTACCTGGAGAAAGTTCCGGAGGTGAAGGATACGGTTCACAAACAGTCGCTGCTGCACCACGCCTGTGCCATCGTGGTCGAGAAGTTTCCAGACAGCACCGACCTCTACTCCGAGATAGGAGCTATCACACGGCTTACAAAGGTTAGCTTTATTTTATTTATTTTTTTGCCACAACACATAAATGGCAATTAGTTACTGTTCTGTGCTTGTTGGAATCATTGAAAATGAAATTTTATTCATGTCAAGACTAATTCATGTGTAGTTTTATTAGTGTAATCAGAGTAGTGTAAGAGTGTAATCATTATAAGCCACTGTACCGAACACTATGTTGCATAAGGGAGTAGCATATTTGGCAGTGTTCTTAATGTTATGCCTTATACAAGAATAAGATTGGAGATAAAGATCACTCAACATGAGGCAGGAGTTACAGATTATATACTGTACTGTACATAAACTCACTGTACGCTGGTCATGACCTGTTGTCTCCACAGGTTGACTTTGATCAGTTACAAGACAATCTGGCTCAGATGGAGAGACGCTGCAAAGCATCATGGGATCATCTGAAGGTCATCTCTAAACACGAGATGAAAGCAGCACTGAAACAAAAAATGTCCGACTTCCTAAAAGACTGTGCAGAGAGAATCATTATCCTGAAGGTTGTACATCGAAGGATAATCAATAGGTATGACCAAAACTATAGTATGACATAATAGGCTCATTTTACAGTATGTGCTTTTAATTAAAGAAGGCTGGATTTGCTTTTCTACAGGTTCCATGCATTCTTGCTTTTCTTGGGTCATCCTGTGTATGGCATCCGTGAGGTCAGCATCCACCGCTTTAGTAAAATCTTAAGTGAATTTGCCCTGGAGTACCGCACCACGAGAGAGCGCGTCCTGCAGCAGAAACAGAAACGAGCCAATCACAGGGAGAGGAACAAGACCCGGGGGAAAATGATCACAGATGTAAGTGCTGTAGGTCACGTGAACATCTCATCTTTCCTCATGCTCCATCTTAGTCCAGTTGCTGGGTTTCAGATGACATCACAACAGTCTATAGGGCAATAATATTTAACAGATGTGGGGCAGCTAAACTTAATATTGTTCAAATTCTGATTTTTGTTCAAATATAGCAAATTCTGGGGTCTAGTCATTAACAGAAATGATTAAGTTTGACATTTGTCATATTATGGAGGACAATAGGGTGTAATCAATAGGGAAAACAGGCACCTGCACCCGATCTGTGTTTCTGACACCATCAAATTGTAGAATGAATTTGAAAACCACCTATAGGTTGTGTTCACATGCCATCATTACATCCTTGAATCCATATAATTTAACATTGCCTTGGAAGACAAGTCATAATTCTATACTGGAATTGACAGTTTAACTGTCAAATTAACTGACTTGATTTATGGTTAATATCTGTAATTAATGAGCCTATCCACAGGAAATTAAAACTGGCACAAAGTTCAATGTCTTCTCCATCTGTATAAATAAACAAAAGTGAAATTATTTTTCGCAGCTGCTTCAGAAAGTGGTGCCGTTATATAGGCCCGTGCCTTCCATCTAAAATTATGGCATCATCAGATTCTAGAACGAGAACACAACCTATTTAACACTCCCCAGGCACTGCTCTGATCCTGCTTTAAGCGCCCAGTGTCTTTGTTTTATGAAGATCCGACATACATTCCTAATGACATCAACTTCACTTCTTGGTATTCACATGTATAGGTTACTGTATCAACAAACAGCCAGTTGTTTTCGGTGAATTCTATTCTGTGGCTGTGGCAGGCTCAGAAAGGCCAGAGAAAACACTTGGATGCCTGATTAAAATCCTTTAAACCCAGAGGAGGCGGCTGCTCTAGACTGGACTTCACTGAAAGCCTTGGTGGGGGCCCCTCTCTCTTCAAAGGGACACTAATTCAATCACTGTGTGAAAATTCAAACCTCTGGATGTATATGAGGGAGAATAACATGAACCACATCTGAGCCTTTTAAACCTTGCCTGTGGAACCCTGAGCCTTGTTCCACAGGCTACAGTCTTCTTATGGACATCGAACAATATGAATTTTTAGCTTGGTTTATAAATGTTGACCACAAGCGATAAACTACAATACTTTAAGAGCCTGGACTGAAAGTTACTTTATGCTTTACCTTTTGTAGAGCGAGGATGATGACGATAGTGAGGTATGATACAATTGAACAAATGCATGAACACTAACATTGTGTTGAAATGTTTTTAACAAAGAGTATTGTTGTTCGTTGGTTAAAGTGACAGATCTGTGTATGTAACATGTTATGAATGAGGAAGTGAAATGTTTTTCACAGTGGGGCAGAGAAGTTGGGCATGACGTTGGAGTGTTGACTTGAAGGAGAAATACTTCCCCATTAGGAATTACTAATACAGCACATTTGTTTGATAACAGTTTTTATATACAGACATGCAACTTCTGTATTTTTAACTGTGCTGTGATGGGAAGCCAACGTAAAAACCCATTTGAAACCTTAGGCCGTCAAACCTTCCTTTATGATATGCCATTATGTCTGTGCATTGCAGAGTGGTAAATTTGGCAGTACCCCGTCAGACCCCCAGGAGAGCCAGCCTCAGGGCCTGGAGTTTGCAGAAAACGCAGCTGAACATGAGAACATGAAGGCAGTGCTGAGGAACAGCTCACAGGGAGGAGACAGCGGCACCAGCACTCTGCCAGGCCTCCGCTCACGAACCAGGGCCAATGGCACCAGAGGTTAGCCAACACTTACATCATAAATTGCCATAAACAAATCGACAGCTTTCGTAGTTCTTGGGACATTTCAATACCCTTTTGAAGATTTTTTTTTAATGGTTTAGACTGACCACCTATATCTTTTTTGGTCTCCCTTCCATTCCCACCTATTTGGAAAATGTCTAAGTTTTGTAATATATTTTCCATTAACAGAGGTGGGTAGGGTAGCACTCTGAGGTGCAATTACTTTTAAAATACAAAATTACTACATAAAATTACTCAAGTTCAAGTTAAAAGGTAAGAGGAAGGAGTAGTTGATTCATTTTCTTAATTATTAATGTAACTTTAGTGTTGGAAGGTCCGTTACCTGCTTGTCACCATGGGGATGCTATGACTTGAACGTTCCACAGTAAGGCATTCAACTTTTCTATCTTCGTGAAGACAAAGCAAATCAAGTCACACAGGTCAGATCTGTGGAGACGTGAGCTCACTCACAGTAAGAAATTTTTTCAAGGTATTTTTAAGCAATAGAAACCTCTTTAATCACATAAGTACAAGATAGATAAGTTTAATGCCATAATGTGGAACATCCCAGGCAAAGCAATAACATCTCAACAGACAAGCAGGTGGCAGACCCCCCACCAGAGGTCTAGTCACTTGTCATTGCACATGTACTACTGTCCTCTTACACATGTGACTTTGTATCAGGGCGTGTCCCCCCATGGTGCACCACTAATGATGACCCAGTGAACTGCGTAGACGACACTGCCGATGAGATCATGGAAAGAATAGTGAGGTCAGCCACACAGGGGCCGACCCACAGGACCTTGCCCCGAGAGAGGAGGCGCTCGCGAGCCAATCGAAAGTCATGTGGGTTCAGACACACTTCACATTTTTTAGAATTTTTAAGTTTATGACAACATGGTGTGATCTAATGTGTATTTCCCTGCAGTGAGGAGGACACTGAGGGATGGTTTGACAACAGAAGAAGCCAATGCTCTTGGTTTGTCAAGCTCAGAGCTGCAGGTGTGAGCAGGTCCTCACATGTGGAAATCCACTGTTGGCACCACACGATCTGCAGAGGTTTGACTGGAGATGGCCCAAGCATCGTGCAGAAGGTCTCTCATCTCTGCACCATGTTTACATTGCAGAACCCTGGACAGAGCCGATAAAACGTCTTGACTTTGATGGGCACCAAAAACACAGCTGCCTTCAAAAGCACTAAGTTTTGCGATAGCAGGATAGGTATAATATCTGCACTCACGTAGCTCACTCACAATCATCCTAGAAAGAAAACACAGGCTTTTGTGTATTTCAAACGTCCTTGGCCTCATTTAATATTCAAATGACTGAATGGTGGTATGGCTACCGCAGCTTTTTATCTTAAGTAAAAGACATTGTTGGTATTGTATAGTTGATGGACTTGCATTTGAACTTTCTGTTTTCCTTTTTACTACTGTAGAAGGTTTTTGTTTCTGGAAAAAGGTGCTCAGAAAGTAAAATGTGCACTGGATATTAACAGTGAGTGTCAATGAGAGGACTCTACTTGATAAGTTTATCTTTCACAAATACCCAACAATCTTGCATACAGTGTTTATACAATATGTAATGTGATAAGGTTACTTGTTATTTAGTAAATGCAATACCAAAACAACAAATGTAGTAAAATGTTATGCAGTTCAGATGTTTAAATCACAATCACACAAATCAGCCGAGTACTATACAAAGACTCTTGCAATGATACAGCATCCAGCTACACACTTGGTAAAGTCTCTTATGAGCAGATATTTATTATGTTTTCAGGGAGAATTCATCTGGAGTCTGTGAGAGCATGTGCGTTTTTCGCTGTAATGCGTTACAGTTTATTGTTTACTACACTAGCTTTATTTATAACACAGTCTTCAACAAGCTTTTGCCTTACTATAACCTTTGGATAAAGTGGTCCACTGTTCAAAGGTGTTGTGCTTTTTAGAGACACCACTGAACATTTTAAAAGACAAAAAAGGATTTTGCTCTTTTCTTAACAAATGTAAAAAACACTGTGACAGTGGCTCAGTGCAAGATGCAAACATTCAAACATTACCTGAACTGGTCTAGGGAAAGTAAAAATTGCAGTGGAAGAACAAATTTGAACTAAATAAGCAATTACTATTCAGCACCTTAGAGTTTATGTGTAGCATGTCACATGTAGAACCAAAGTAGAACTGAAATCACTGAAGACCAACTGGTGTTTTGTGGTAAGTGAAAGGGAGACTGCTTTAAAATGATGTATGTTACAATGTTTTGTAATTTTCCTTTTTGGTCCACATGTAGAATAGTGTATATTACTAAAAAACAGTATTATTTTAATTCTAATTTATGCAAACCAAGCCATGCACGGTTTAAAATGTGTTAATAAAAGCAATGCCACTTTGAGTTTTGAGTAGGTTTTAATTTTACCCTGATTGAGAGAACTGTATAATTTCACTCAATGCAAAAAGAACAAGGACCATGGTAAAAGTTAAGCCTCTTTATTTTTAGTCCATACAACCCATGCTTCAAGTCACTTGAGCAAATGGCGGCCGATGACAGATTTATCAGTACAGCTCCTGTTGACATGTGGCTGTCACAAAGACCTTGTGTTTGAGATTCCTATTTGTCCACAGGTGTTATGGATCTAAAGGTGTTTATGATTTGCTTTAATAAATTGCAGAGACATAATGAACAAGACAGCTACCTATAAGGGGCCCAAAAGTAGGAAATACAACTGAGCATTAAAAAAGCACACAAAAGAAAATCAGCTGAAACTGTCTCAGCAAATCCAGTGCAATCCAAGACATGTTCTGCTTTACACTAACTAAAACCAAGGGCAAGGGTTTCAAATGTATTTTATCTCCTAATCATTTTTCGTCAGTTTCCCATCTACAATGTCCCTGAACAATTATGTTTGCACAGTACCTTAGAGGTGTAGAGATCATTATAAAACTGAAATTCCCTTTCCACCAGACATGATTGGATTTGGAAAACCCCTGAAAAGACTCACAGGCAGAAAGCTTTTTACATTTTATATTGCTACATTTCAACAAAGATTAACAAAGGGATTCTTTTTTTTCGTTGCATATTTTCTTACAAGTTTTGGTTCATAGTGCATTTTGCTCTATGCATCTGGATGTCAAATTATATCCTGAAATAGCACCAAAAGGCAAACACTCTCACATAATTTAGTGAGCAAGTGTTTTTTTAAAGAAAAAAAAAATAGAAAGTAGCAAGTGTGCAGTGCAGTCTAATTAGCCATAAAGTGATTAGATTGAGAAACAGCGAAGTAAACATCTAACTGTATAGTATTACCAGACATATAAAGCTGATGATCCAAGATCAAGACAAGCTGCATTTGACAGAATGAGTGATTGACTTGTCACTGTTAGCATGGTTCTTTCATCTGCTGTAAACTGAGCTGCACATTCCTACAGATCACAGCTTATGTTTGGTTAAAATCTAGTTTTACATTACAAAGTAGAGACTGCGTTTTCATGCATATTTACTTATCTGGTTATGTTCAGCTTTAAAAATAGGTTTTGTAGTTCTGTTCAGTCACAATAACCGAAACTCAATTTTGACGCATCTAAAAAGGTTTATAAAAAAGTAATTCCAAATTTCTGCTCATTTGAAGGAAATTTGTTACGTTGTTTTTAAAAAATACTTTTGTAAGCATAGTTGCGCATAAGGTTATAGCACCAGATTGTAGATTATGCCAAGCCTTGGGTTTGATCTGAAGAGCAAATCTGTGATGCACTACAAAAGTGTAACCCAGACAGCAGTGAGACACACTGACAAATGTTCAAAGAACTTAAAGTGCCACTCCAGTCCCACTCCAGCCTCCCAGACTTCAGCCATCTAATCCTAACCACAGTAAGCATCTGTTTCAACCTAAGACAACTGATGGGGAGCTTCAAGCATTTCCATTAGGAAAGTGTCGATAGGTGTGTCACCAATCAGCTTGAAGAAGAAAAGATGCTCCAAGCACTTCAAGCCAATGGAGCGCAGTGCAGGCAGTCGAAGAAGTAGCTTGGCAAACCTGCAAAAAAAACAAACAAAAAAAACAAAATGATGAAACAGCCAGCTATTTGACCTGAGAACAGGTGTAAGGGAATGCAGGGAATTCACCTTCCCTGCTGCTCTGGATACTTCTGTTTGCAATAGGCCTCCAATGATGCATAGACCTTTTCCCTAAGGAGCTCCACCTCGCTGGTGTTGGTAAGTCCTTTAGCATCTACACAAAAACATTTTTAAGGCTTAATGCACATCCATACTATGACAATATAACAGATTTTATTAATCTGAATATCAGTACCTGGGTTGAAGAGAACAATTGCTCTGAGGCAGCCTAGTTCGGTCTTGTCCATTTGCATATCTCTCATTTTATTGACGAGCTCAGTGAGAACCCTGGTTTAAAACAAAGCATCAGCAGAATGTTCAAATAAATCAACAATAGTTAGCTAAAGACTGGATGGAGAAAAATACCTGTCAAATATGGCACCAACTTCAGCACTCTGCACGCTCTCCCTGTGGTAAAGATGTGAATTAGATGTCTATGTAGACAATTGTACTAGAACCAATTTTACACTGGTTTGAGTAAACGGTGCACTTTACCTGTCAAAAATGGCTCCAACTCCACCACTCTGTGCACTGTCACGCTGCAGCTCAGAGGTCAGAACAACTCCATCTTTAAGAGCAATGGATCGGTGGGAAAACGAGGCGATCAGGAGCTCATTCCACCCTGGAATTACAAAACATTACATATGTGGTATAGGTGATAAGATATGGCTTACATGTAATTTCTGCCAAAATGCATCTAAAACCTTGCATGTGACTGAACCAAAAGACAGGTATGGAGACTAAAGTGACACAGTGCACGTGGAATGGTTTTAGTACCTGCACGAAGGAGAATGACCTGGTCATCAAGGGGCAGCTCAGAGAAATGGGGGATTCTTTTTGCCCACTCTACCAGGGCATACAGCTGTTTGTCTGCGGTCTGGCAGATGTTGGTCACAGCATCATGGGGCTACAGACAAAGATAGTTATCATAATCTTATATAATCACATTATATCTTCACCTATACAAAGCCATAAAAACTTACAGAGGAGCCTGCATCAGAGTGAAGCTCTGTCTTGTGCTCCACTGCGGTCTCTGCCTCCAGGATTTTCTCCACGGGCATCTCCTCATTCACAGACATACTGAACTCAAACTCTCCCTCACGCTCACGATTCCTCTGGCGCTCCTCCTGGACCGCTGCGGTCACAGCAGTTCAAAGCAAAAAAGACGAATTAAATAATAGGATAGGGTAGATAGAGAGGAATTGTGATTTAAGGGCATAGAGACATTGTGATTTAAAAGAAATGCAGAATAATGGTCTTATACCTTCCCTCTTCATGCCCATGGCAAGGCACTTCTGGTAGCGGCAGTACTGGCATCGGTTCCGCTGGCGTTTATCTACCAGGCACTCTTTGTTATCCCTGCAAGTGTAACTCAGATCTTTGCGCACAGTCCGCTTGAAAAATCCTTTACAGCCTTCGCAACTGTACACACCATAGTGCTTGCCTGAAAATAAACGTTATGTTAACATTAAATGTAAATGTTAACATGTGAATTTTTAAGATTCTAGGTTCATTTGGAAGTATGTAATTATTTACCAGAGGAGCGGTCTCCACAGATGACACAAAGGCGTTTCTGGGACATCATGATCCCAGGACTGTGAGGTGGTCCAGGACGCAGGCCAAAAGGAGGCTTCACATCCTCCGAGCTGCTGATGGAGTGCATCCCTGATGCAGAAGCTGAAGAACCCAGCTAGAAAAGCAATACTTATTCAGAACTCCAATAATAATCAATCATAGAAATAATAAAACTATTAAATAATAAAATAAAAATATAATTTACCTGATAGTTGCTGATAGGTCCAAATCCTAAAGAGGGTGATACCAGGGGTGAATTCAGAGCGGGACTTATGACTGAGAAAGGAGAACCCAGGAGGTTGGTGGGGCTGTTGGACCCTGAGCTGTTCTGCTGTGAGGACATGGCGAGGACACTACCAGAGGAGAGCAAGGGCCCGTCTGAAGGTTCTCAACTGGAAAGAAAAAGGAAGCATTCGGGCATTAGGTTTTATTAGGGAACACTATAGACTAAGGAGATTACTTTGCAATAGTGACATAGCCAATAGATGCATTGATTGAACAAAGATAACGTTTGATGTGGTACTAACAAGTTACTTGAGGTTTAACTGAAGCTTCAAGCTTAATCCAATTAGTGTTAATGTATCAATTCGGAGTCCAACACTTTCATAAGAAAAGAAAAAAACGTAATAGGACTAAACACCAAATAGATCAGCCATAGAACTAAAATACTTATTAATCTTAACTAAACAGACACTTGAACCAGTGTTATTGCATAGTGAGAACACGCTCAGAATGAGGTGGTAAATAACGCTACTTTTGATCAAACCTTAACATGCCCTTTCATGAAATCAAACATATAACCGTCTCCTAATCTAGGTGAGCAGACAATCGTCCATGTACCAAAAGCATGCGTAATAACACAGACTAATTGAAAATGTGATCCGAGCAAACTGGGATGGCGTTTGGCTACAGTAGCTTTCAAGTGTTAGCTTGGTACCAGCTATTTGGCTTTGATGTTATACGACAGCAGTTAGATTTAAGGCTTCATGTAAAACAGCCAAGTGTATAAAGCTGTCGCATGACAATATACAAGGCCGCGTATTAATTCAAGATGCATCAGAAATCGTTTAATTTATCGGTGCAAATCGCCTGTTAGCTGCATTTGTTCACGGAGCTAATTTGGCTAGCGTTTAAATATGGCTAACGTTAGCTAACAAGGTCGATCAGCTAAGGTCGATCGTTTTAATGCGTTTTCGTGGCTAAATAGTTTAAAAGACCTTAAAACGATGTTCTAACTTACCAACAAACCCTTCGACACATTTTAATGTGGGTTGTTTCCGTTTTGACCGAGCCTCAGAGGGCTAGCGCTCACAGCCAGTCTGCTTCACTGAGGGCTGTTGTTGTTTACAGGCCATGATGGCTCTGTGCCAGTGCCTGAGCCAAAATGTCTGAGGGACCACCCCATTACAGCCCAGTCACATGACACTTCAAATCAAAATCATACACTCTGCTTTCATCATGCTTTTCATGCGCTGTGTGATTATTATATAGAGATATACAGTTTTCATAACTGGCTGTATGGCAATGCACTATTTTATTCAGTAATTAGGTTTGTAGCCTATTGACAATGAGCATATCCATTTATTATCATATGTAATTTCATTAAGATTAAATTGTCTTCATTATCAAAGACATAGCCTATTCGGTTCAGTAGAGGGAGCCTAAGTCTTCATAAAACCCCAGCCAACAATAGGCTGCAGGCCAGAACACAGACTATAGGCTAGGCCTAATTGTGTATGGGTTTCACCTTCCTGTTACATGCAACATTTGGACTTCTTCCCATTCGAAAGATGTAATATTTTGTTATAAATTGTTAATCCCTATGGTAATGGTCCAAATTTTTCATCATTTTGAAACCCGTTGATGGGCACTACATGCTTGACTTGTCATTCTATTTTATGCCATGACATCAATCCATCCTCTAACCTGCTCGAAGCTTACCTGACTATGGAGCCCCGAGTCCAAAACTATGGCCCCCACAAACTCATCAGTGTAAGATCTTGCTTTGAATGGACCTCCCACCTCCCGTCAATCTCCCAAATGGGGAATCTTTGCCAATTTATTTATTTTGATCATAAAAGTGAGAATTAATTTGAATTGTTCTGGTATTGTTATGTTAATTAAGTTTTGAAATAGGCCTAAACATAGGACTTCATAACATACATTGGCCTTTACCATTTGACTGCTTGATGATGAATCATCCAATAACCATTACCCTTATCTCAGTTTTGACAAATTAACATCACTTTAAACTATATCATATCCATAAGATGGTATTTTTGTGCATGTTTTCCATGTGTGTTTTGTCAGTGCATTGTCACATGAAGGGTGGGAGGGGGTAAGACCTGAAAAACTGCTTTGCTGATTGTGACTGTTCTTGCATGTGTTTATTAACAAGCCCAGTAGCATTCTCAGCCATTACGCTGCCAGAGTAACATTGTATAGGAACTGTTTACTGAGTATTTGGTGCATTATGTTGGTAAATAGCAAGTTTATTCATCTGCTTTTCATCTCGGGTAGGTTATATGTGTTATTTATGATAGATTATTGCTTTTAATAGTTGGTTTGGTTGTTGTTAACTGTTCACTATTTTTACAGGACTCTACTTATTTTCACATGGCTCTTCTGAATTTCACCTTATCGATAAGCTCAAGAGCTATGAAGACTCCAAAAGTTACTGTAGAGAAATGTACACCGATCTGGCTACAGTACACAACTTTTCAGAAATGAATGATTTGATTAATTTGGTGTCGGGCAGTACCAGTAGAGCCTGGATAGGGCTTGAATTAGCAGACAAACGAACATGGCATTGGTCTTTGCCTGGTCACACACTAGATTATACAAACTGGAGGGAAGGAAATCCTCAAGACAATGATCAGGATGCATGTGCGGCTATGGATGAAAATGGCAAGTGGTTCGAGAGTGACTGTAAAACCAAAATGAGCTTTGTATGTCACAGTAAGTTGAAAAAACACAAACACAAAAATTCAGTAAATGCACAACAGCTTTTATAAATGAGGTTCTTTGGCAGGTAATGAAGGTAGTCACATTTTTGTTGCTGACACTAAATCATGGCGGGATGCACAAACCCACTGCAGGGGCCTGTCTACAGATTTGGTTAGCATACGGTCTGCAGAGGAGAATGCAGTAGTGAGCATTATGTCTCAAAATATATGGATTGGCCTCTTCAAAGATCCCTGGAAGTGGTCAGATGGAAGCAACTCCTCTTTCCGATACTGGAGTGCATTTCAGCCCAACTATCTAGAAGGTCAGAACTGTGTTACTGTGGTTTTCAAAAACTCTGGGAAATGGAATGATCTGAAATGTCCAGGAAAAAAGGCATTTATTTGTCAAGGAGGTAAGATAATGTATTTTCTACCACATTTGAAATCGAGTTCATATGTATTGTATCATTTGAAACTGAGTAACTTTTTAGGTATATCAATATGTTTTGTTGCTATCTTCCAGCATATAAAGTACCCACAACAACTCTTGAAACCACTACCCAAGGGTCAACAAAAGTGACGTATCTGAGCACCCATTACAATATAACATCTGAAAGCATCACAGTGACTTTTCATTTCACTCTTGATAAAAACTCCACAAATGTTTCCACGACAACAGTCCCTACCACAGAGGGAGCATCAGCAGCACCAAACACAACTAAGCCGGTAACATTGGCTCCACATAGTAACACACCAGGTAGGTTATATTTGGATTTTTAAACACACGTTATGGTCTCCTTTGCAGTTCATAATGATGCTCTTCAATCAGACAGAATTAATGTCTTATTTGAAGGGGAAAAACATGAATAATTCCACCCACATATATTAGAATTTCACTTCACAATACAACAGCTGACATTCTTGTTGGTTTTCCTTTAATTGCTAATATAGGCCTAGAGTAGTCAAAATTATACTTGATGGGGGAAAAATATATAATAATATATATACTTAGATCATATTTATAACAGTAAATTGTATGCGTTACCATCACCACTGCTCTTTCACAATCACTAATGTAAATGTGCCTGTAAAAGCACTGGGCTGCTCGATTATAACATAAATACTCATCAGAATTATTTGGCTCATGAGTGAAATCTCAATTCAGTTCAATTTCAAACAATAACTTCTACACTGTCAAAAGCCACTGTAGATTAGACAGATGGCTTTGCTTCAGGTGTTGCTGGGGCCGAGCACACATATTGTGAACTGAAGTTAATGAATTGTATTTTCAATTGCAACATTTTTTGTAATTGAATAATGCAATAATTGAAATCACAATTTACACATTTTAACTGCACGGCCCTTGCACCAATTACTATCTTTCCTCTGTCCTTTTACAGGTAACTTGGTTTTAGTTCAACAAAACCTAACATGGGTTGAAGCTATAGCCTACTGCAGGAGTAATTATATTGATCTGGTCCACATCTCCACTGAGAATGTTCAAATGAAAGTCGCAGAAAAGGCGAAAAATGCCACAACGCCTCACGTGTGGATCGGCCTCAAATACACATGCCACTCAAAACTCTGGTTCTGGATCAGGTCAAGCAGCGGGTGCTACCAGAACTGGGCTCCTCAACAAGGCTATGAGGGAAATTACAACTGTGGAGCGACAGGTGCTATTCAGGCCACTGGGAGGCAGCAGTGGGTAGGTCTGCCACAGACGGAGAGGTTGAATTTCATTTGCTATGGATGTACAGGTTGAAGGAACCCAGTTGAATACATGGAGCATTTCAACACACTATCTACACTACATGTTTCACTTGTGTAGTGTTTGTTGGAAAATATGAAATAGGGATGAAATTTTTCTGACAATAAGAAGGAAAATGAACTGATAAACTGATAAAAGAATCCCATGAATTTCAGAACATGTTTGTAGAGGTCTAAACTACATGTACACGATATGTTGTTCTTTGAAGAGATCATTCTTTTGTCAAAATAATTGTATCCTTTGTGATTTGATAATTGTGGCAACTGAAACAGTGTTATCAATTTGCTTGCAACATATTTTATAGCCCTAATACGCAATTGCAAATTTGCCATTAACCTGTTGTATCTTGTCCACTGATGATGTCACTGCTTTGTTTCTGTACAGCTGCTCTGCCTATTGTTATGTTTGAATTTCAATGAATCTGAAAACATCATGCGGAGTGTAGGCGTGCACATTCACAGTCACGGGCAGCTAGAGTGATGTGAGAACATTGATCCACTCTACGCCTTTCACTCGGGGTTACTATTTACATGTTGACCCTCCAGTGGCCCCCCAGAACAGTAGGTTTGACTCTATGACCTGACCTTCACTAGGACACCACATGGACCACAGGGCTGTCTGCTGTCCTCTGAACCTTAACTTATGTACATGCACAAGTGAAGGGATACTTATTTTGTAAAAATAAGGAATGTGAGAAGAATTTTACAATTATACACTATTATTGACATAATGACCACCAACAGTGAAATCCTTAATTAATTAATCTTGATATTTCTCTAGTATTTGACCAAATTATTCAAACTTTCTGACATAAGCAGAACTTCAGAAGTTCAGATTTTTGAAGTAAATCGTATAAATGACTTTTGTACTTCTTACATTGTTTTCAGGGATTCTGAATGTTTCCTGGGTCACTTTGCAAAATAAAGAGAAAACTGTGTGAATCTTGGTTTGAAGCTTGTTGTTCCACTTCACATGTTTACAAGATGATTTTGGAGTTACTTGGGGGGAGTCACAATTACATCATATCCACAAAATTGAGAAATTTCAAATTGTGTCTTTTGGGAAGATTCAGAGCCTGGTTCTTACATGGTACAGGGTTTGAAAAGGATGTCAGATGGACACCGTAACTATGCTTTGGAAAACATTTCAAAATGTCCTCATCATTTTGGACTAAACTATGTGTAAAGCCACTGAAACAGAGCGTAAAGCTTGTAATCCGCAGCTGCATATTGATGACCGCTCCTGCATCCACAATAAAGGCCTGTCACTTGTCAATTACCACGGACCATTACACATGAGTGTGTCATCGCCCGGCCTGCCTGTCAGCCAGCCTCTCATTGGTCAGCTTGTCTCCCATCAGTTCAATGTTAAAGTCCCTCAGTCCGGCCAGTGGCTCTCAGGGCTCACCCCCACCTTCCACCCTCTTTCTCACCCTCATCTCCTCTTGTGCTGCCCAGCTGCCTCCGACCTTTGACCTCTTCACCCTTACTCCTGACCTTTGGGGACATTCCCACGCCACACCCTTTTGTATACACCTCTCCATGGAAACTTGCTGGTCACTCCCACTGCATTTTGAGTTGGTGAGTATAATTCGCTTAAAGAGGGATCAGTGTACCAGTGTTGTAATGCAATCTAATTTAGCCAATTCTAACTATAAGTTGAATACAACAAGCTATGGCATGGAGTTACAACAACAAAATCTAACTATGCACAACAAATTTACATACAGGTGACTATACTAGTTTATTGCAGCATTCAAATGTAAGAATTATGAACATTTTCAAATAAAGTCTACCTATAAGACACCAGTTTTATTTTCAACATTGTCCTTGCACCATACTGCTGCCTTAGCAAATATTAGTTTTGAATTGGGTGTCTGCGTATCTGCCATGCGCACTGCAGCCTTTCCCATGCTCCTCTTTTCTTCTCTGAGTGGATAGCCCTCCCTCCTTTTCCTTCTGTCACTTTCACAGTTAATTGTAGAAAAAGAGATTTTCTCCATTGAGGCCGGGTCGCTTAGGTAACCCCACTCCTGCATGAAATGAGATGGATCGAGGGTAGAGACAGAGCAGAGCAAGTGGACAAGACAAACTGAACAGAGCCGCTCTTGAGGACGGACGCACTGAACTGTGGACTAAACTTTACAACTTTAGAGATAAAACTTTTTTGTTTGTTTGTTTGTTCCATTTGATATTACTGGGAGCATTACTACAAATCATAAATTGTGCAAAAAGTAAGTATTTCTTATGGGAAACGTTTCAATTAAAAATTGATTCTGATATTCCTCCACATGCTACTAAAAAAAAAAAAAAAAAAAAGCTAATATATTTTTTTTTGTTTTTACAGGACTTTACTCCAGAACTGCTTTTTGGTATGATAGTGACTCAGGAGCTGATTGTCCAAACGCAATTCTTGTTTTTGTTCACCTTCTTCAGGAGTTGTGGATGGACATCAGGCCCCTGGTTCTCTCTGGCTTCTATTGGGGAAACGAAAGGCCTGATTTTTCACTAGAGAAGAACAGAGCGACAGAAAAGCAATAGATATCTAATGTAGCATGATTTACCATTTTGCATTCACTTTTAAACACAAAAGTAGGCATCAACTAGCATTGTTACACGTACTACAACTTTGCAGAAGAGAGAATGTGGTACTGCTAAGTTATGTGTGTGACAGTGTGAGAGACCCTTTATGTTGCTTTCTAACTTTATTTACTATTCTTATGTAATAACCTTTAATGTTACTGTTATTGGTGCTGCTTAATTTCACACCCTAAAAGTAAACTAATCTTTTTTATATATATATAAATATGTGTTCAGTAGTAACTCAATATAAGTGGATGCACTCATTTGCATGCTATCTTTTAAAAGGACATTGCAAAAACAGAACAATACTAACAGACTTCAATGTCCATGACATATATGAACTAAATCAAACTTTCCCACCTATTTTTGGGAATTATTTCTTTCTTTTCAGAATGGCTCTAATGCAAAAA